>WNWK01015646.1:0-47233 GCA_009830355.1 Cherax destructor
ACACCCCTCCCAAATTCATCCACCAACCTCTGCAGCTTCTCTTCAGAACCCCCCAAAAAGAAGTGTCATCAAAAAAGCAACGAAAACCCCCCTTTTTTTGTATTTGTTTTTTATCTTTTAGCCCAACACCTCTTGCCAAGACCCTCGCATTCACTTCTCTTACAACCCCATCTATAAATATATTGAACAACCACGGTGACATCACCCCCCCCTTTTGTCTAAGGCCCACTTTTACGGGAAATAGCCCCCTTTCCCCTCCTACCACTCTAACCTGAGCCTCACTATCCTAAAAACTCTTCATTTTTTTTCCCAGAAACCCTTTCCCCCTATTCCATACACCTGCAACATCTGCCACATTGCCCCCTATCTCCCCTATCATACGCCTTTTCCAAATCCATAAATGCCACAAAAACATCTTTCCCCTTTTTCCCCAAATACTGTTCACCTATTTTTTTTTACTGTAAACACTTGGTCTACACCCCCCCCCCCTTTTTCCCTAAACCCCCCTTGTTCATCTGCTATCCTGCTTTCTGTTTTACTCTTAATTCTTTCAAAAAAACTCTACCATACACTTTCCAAAGGTACCTAACCAGATTTTTTCCCCCCCTAAAATTTTTTGCCTTTTTTTTGTCCCCTTTGCCTTTATACAAAGGAACAATCCCGCTCTCTGCCAACCCCTAGGTACCTTACCCTCTTCCATACATTTAAAATAATAGCACCAACCACTCCAAAAAATTCCCCCCCTTTTTTTTTTAACATTTCTATCTTTACCCATCAATCCCAGCGCCTTCCCCCCTTTCATTCACCCACTGCCTAAAAATTTTTCCCCTTTTTACACCCACAACTGGCTCTTCCCCCTCCTACAAGATGTTATTCCCCCTTTGCCCTACCCAAAACTTTTTCCCCCTGTCTTCATCAACATTTAACAAACCCCCCTATTCTCCCCTTTTTCCCCCAAACCCCTTAACTTCCATTTAATAACTCTCCTCTCCTATTTTTAACTGTCAAATCCATTTTTCTCTAGGCTTCCTCTTTTTTATTAATCTCATTCCAAAACTTTTTTTATTTTCAACAAAATTTGCTGATAACATCTCCCCCCTCTCTCATCTGCTTTTTTTTTACATTGCTTAAAACCACCCCCAAACCCCTCTCTTTTCTCCCCCTTATACTTTTCCCCCTCCTTGCATCACTTCTACTTTGAAAAAACCTCTCATATGCTAATTTTTTCCCCCCCTTACTACTCTTTTTTACATCATCTTTCCCCCTTCGCCCCTCTTCCCTCCCGCACCCACTCGCCTGTAACCACAAATTTCCGAACACTCTAACACTACTTTTTTTAAATCTCCCCCATTTTTTTTTCGCCCCCATTGCCTACCTCTCACCCCCCCCATCTATCCTCCAATAGTTGTTTATATCTTCCCCTAACTGCCTCCTTTTTTAGTTTATAAACCCCCTTTTTTACTTACTGATTCTTTTTTTCCTTGTATCCCACCCCCCCTTTTTCCCCCCCCTTAGCTAAAAAAAAAAGGGGTGATCTGATATATCTGTACCCCCTCTATAAACATGTACATCCTTACAATATATATATATATACATTTACTTACCTTTATTGAAGAGTTGCAGGCATCTGGAAGGTGGGGGTTGAAAAAAGGGGGGCAGGGGTTGGGGGTTTTGGGAAAGGGGGAACCCCCCCCCAAAAGGACTTCAGGTAACAAGTCCCTCGGGGGGGTTTTACCCCTTCTTGGTCTTTTAATGCCACTAGGACCAGCTTGAGAGTCCCAAAACCCCCCTGCCTGGTGAAGTAATTTTCCCAGAGTCCTCTGTTTCTGGCACCCTTCAACACTTTCCTGAAGTGCAACATGGCTCTGTCACTGAAGTGGCTGCACAGAAGGCTCATTTCAACTTGCTCGGGGGGGTGTCTTTAAAAAAATGTCTGCAACTCTTTCCCCCGCCATCTCCTTCCCCTGAAGGGGGGGACCCCCTTTTGTCTCTCACCCCCCCTCCTTTGAAGCAATAACCCCAGCTGTTGTCTGTTGTTTTTCCAGATGAAGCTCTTGCAGCTCTTCAGTTGTTAGCTCTACCCTGTGGGCCCCCCCCAACTCTTCCACATTCCCCCCTCACCCCAACCCCAGGTTTTTCCCCCCAAAGCCACAATAGAGTCCACAACAGGCACAGGGTCGTCAGGGTCAAGGTCAGGGTCGGCCCCCCAAAACCTTAAAAAAACCCTCTGTTGGACACAACCTGGCCACAATGGTCTCCAAGAGAGTTCAAATTTTCCAAAAATCACTCCCTCCCAAGCTTTACCTATAAGGCGTAAAGCATTGCACAATGTTAAGTGGGTCTTTCCAGAACTCTTTTAAAAGGGGCAACTTTAGTGCCCCGGGGGCACCAAAACCTTTTTAAACAAAGGTTTGGTGTCCCCGTTTCTTAAAATTGGAAATGACCTGCTGGCCCAAAAGGGCTGGAGGGAGGGGGGGTTAGGGGGCAAGAACTTCACTCTGATGAAATTAAACTTGTTGGGCAAACACACTTGGGGTTGTGGGGGGGGAGCAGGGCATTGCCCCGTATCAGGAGGCACTTATTTGGAATTTCTTTTTCCCCAAAAAGGGATTTCTTCACAGTAGGGCCCCCAAAAACCCCCCGTCACCCATTCCTTGAAAATCTCCCCCCGTGACCCATGCCTTTGGGGTTCCCCTTTCCAAAAAAACACACAAATTATTCTTGTCAACACTGTGATTCTTGAAGGGTCTGGGATTTTCATAGTGATACACCAGTAAAAAAGGGGGCACTTTAAAATCCCCCCCCAACATTAGAACAAAAAATGAGGGTTAGCCTGTTTTCATAGGCTTATGTCCCGGGTGTGCCTTTTCCTCCCGAGTAATGTAGGTCCTGTTGGGCATTTTCTTCCAAAACAGGCCTGTTTCATCCCATTAAACACTTGTTGGGGGGGTTTTCAGCCTCTAGGGAAAACCCCCCCAAATTTTTGCACAAATTTTTCAGCTGCACGTTTTTCCAAGGGGGGGGTGCCTCCCTGTTTTTACAACACTGTGTATGCCACTCGTTTCTTAAACCTGTCAAACCAGCCTTTTCTGGCTTTAAAATCACTTGCCTCACCACTAGTTTTTTGGCATTGTCTTGGCAAGATCTGCGTGCAACTTCCTTGCCTTTTCACAAATTATCGCCATGGAAACACTATTACCCGCTCTCTGTTTTTTATGGATCCCCCCCCAACAACAACTTCTAAACCTCATCCACTGTTTTCGATCTATTTTTCGTTAACATATCCAAAACCCCCTTTTTCAACATTAGCTTCCTTATCTCATTTCTCTTTGCCAGGATAGAGCCGTAGTAGAAGGGGTTTTGTTGTTTTTTCCTGGCAAGATCACTCAGACGTACGCCCCCCTCATATTTTTTTGTAATCTCTTTCTTCAGTTGATGGTGTTCCTCAATTTTTTTTACCACAGGGGGGGCCCCCAGGAAACTTCTTTTTGGGCCCATGGTGACTTATTTCACAGTGACAATCACTAAAGCACCAAAAAAAAAACCCAAAAGTAGTGTGAATGTTTGAAAGACGCGCTGGGTAATGTTTCTCAATGGGAAACAACGCTTCACTGGCGGCGTTCCCGCGTCCCCCGCAGGCGCGGGCAGGGGGGCAGGTCCCCCTTTTCGAAAACACGAGCGGTTTTTCGATTCTCGAAATCGTAAAAACTTCGGCCCCCATGTTTTTGAAGTAAGAACCTTTCGAAACTCGGGGGGCCACTGTATAATTTTTTTGCAGTCGGGCCCAAACAAAAAGTGTACTGTATATTGTAATAAACAGAATAGAGGAAAAACGGCTTAATATACATTATTTAGGTATGCATCTGGCAGAGAGCCTGTCAAAGTCTGGTCATTGGAAAACGGTAAGTTGCTAATAAGGGAGGCTCCATTAGAGAACTCTCTGCTAACGGGAAAATGTCTGAGACTTCCCCAACTAATCAGGACCGGAAATTTTGATGAGATCACTATTATGTTTAGGAAAGTGCTAAACCTACGGGGGTCATATACATATAGGACCGGGGAATGGAAGGCAATCATTTTGATTCAATAAGGCAGGTGCAGATCTAAAAATAAGAGAATTTTTTTACTAAAAATATAAGCTCAGTAAACCCCTTAATTACTGGGACCCGGAGTCTGGGGTTTTACTCACTGAGCACAGGTGAGAGAAAACAACAAATCTACATGGGCCTAGGGGACTGCTCCCAAAACTGCACACAGAAATCATTCAATAAAAAACCAAAAGACTGACAAGACAGGGAATATACCCCAGTAAAAGATGGGGTGCCATTAGTACACAAGAGAAAACACAATAAGTGTGTGGGGGCCCCACTGTTCAACAGTCTCCACCAGGCATGAGGGCAATTTCCAATAGACTCTGGTCCTTCAGGAGGGTTGAACAGATACCTAAATCAGTCCTGATACGGGCTGTGGTTGCGCTGGGCTACAAGTGGCCAAAGAACAAAAAGGTTGATCAGGCCCTGATCCACCGGGGCCTGATAAGGACTGGGATGGGGCATTAACCTGGAATACACCCCGGGAGACAAGGGGGAACCACCCCCGATCAAGAGTGTTTCAACAGCATTAAATTACTTCCTTGAGGAGAAAACCCCCAAACTTTCCCCCAATTTTTGGGAAACACAAAGCAAAAATTTTAAAAATAAAAGAAGATAGGATTTTATTCAGTTTTTAACTCTGGAGGATTAAAACCTAGGAAAACCCAAATTTAAAAATTAGTGCATTTGGGGACTATTTCTACTGGGCTCCCAACGTCTCCCCAGGGTGCACCCCCAGCCACTAACCCCAAGCTCCCCAAATGCAGGTGAAGAGGGGCAGCAGGTGAAAGAAAAATGCCCAACACTTCACCTGCTCAGGTGTGGCTGAGGATCCCCCCAAACCCCAGGGTGCTTTAACAAAATAAAATTGCATGGTGTTGCACTACCTTCACTTCCGCAGGGCCCTGTGGGTCGCATCCTGGGGGCAAATTGAAACCCCAATGGAAAAAGACAGACAGTCCCTCGATGATGCACTGCCTTTTTTGGGGATCCTGGTTAGCTAACCCTCTGGGGTTAAAAACTGAAAAAATCTTATCTTTTCTTGTCAAAAGCAATATTAAATTTGTTTTAAAAGGCCCAATGGAAATGTCACTGACTTTTTTTTTGGGTTTTCCCCAAAAAAAAAATATTTAATGTTTAAGGGAGAAAATAATACAATTTTCATACATAGGGGGAAAAACCCAAGATAACTAAAAAAAAAGACATAGGACTTAATTCCCTGGGGTCCTTGAAATTTGTTGATAATTGTTCTTTGTAGCCTACCAAATAAACTTTAGGGATAAAAACAATGAGTTGCGGGCTGAAACCTACAGTCATAAAAATTTTAATGCTTAAAGGTCAAAATTCCCCTAGGAGGTTCCATGCTGGTGGGGGCCGTCTGAGGAATTGGTCTGGTTGTTCCCCAATTGGCCTGAATACCTTCCACCCTCCCCCAGGCGCTGATATTCCCCAAGGTTTGCGTTTCCCCCTGATTATAATACTTAAGAATTAGCAAAACTACTAATAAATTTCTTTCATTTACGATTACATTACAATAAGGTGGTCACGTACATGGGTTGCGGGTCAGTCACAGCTCCGGCCCCCCTCTTCTCTTAAAAAAGCTATATTCCTTTCATTTTAAACAATACTACCTGATGACATTAATGTATAGTATAATTCATGTACTTACTTTTGACAATTTGTATGTTCATAACCCATGATGATGATCCAAACAGGAACACGCTTTTCGTTAACTGGGCCAACCATTTCCCCCCGTACCTCCCCTCTTATAACCGTCTCGTCGTACTTTATCTTCATAATGGTGCTCTATTTCAACCCAAATTCACTGACAATTTAAAAAGGCTTCACACTAGCTTTAAGTTTATCACGAACTTGAATTTTGGCAACTCCGGGAATTTTGAATCTTGTGATATTCTTTCTTAACCTCCTTACCATCACTTTCCTGACCCTTATGTGACATTATCAAGGCAGGATCCTCACTCTTATTCAAAGTCTATCACAAAAGTCAAGATAAAGGCCCAATTATTAAGTTTCTTCTTCTTCTTCTTCTTCTTGTTGGGGTTTTATAGGGCCACTGACAGCATACGCTGATCGAGCCCTGCCGTCCAACGCTCGGAGAAGGAACTCGACCAAAGTGGAAGGATGTTAGACTAAGAACTGCATTATATGTCACGCGCCCTGAAGCCAGCAAGAATGTGCAGGTACAGGCCAATATTTCTGACGGTCTGGAGGATCAAACCCTCCCCATTAAGAAGGAGAGAGGGGTTAAAGATTGCACCCCAAACAGGGCAAGGCCGCACGGAGAACAGTCCGGCAGAGGATAATGCGGGCACCACAGTAGGAAGTGTTCCACCGTCTCAGGCTGTGAGGGACACCACGGGCAGTACGGAGAGTCCATCAATCGAAGGCGGTGCAGATGAGCCGCCAGTCGTGAGTGCCCAAACCCCTGGAGGCGAGTCAGTGCAACATCCACTGAGCGATTGGGATGCGAGCTCAAGGGCAGGGACCATTGAAAGATCGGACAGAACTCAGTGCCGAAGTAGAGAGGGAGCGTACCAGTTCCTTCTGCCACAAATGACGGATTTCCTTCCAAACAGTCCTTGTGAAATCACTGCGGCCCAGTGCAAGAGAGGTAATGGTAGGAAGTGCATGCGAGGGAGGCTGCACGATAGGCCACTTCATTGCCCCTGAATGCCAACATGGGCAGGTACCCACTGAAGGGAGATGCTCCAACCTGGACTTCGCAAAAACGTAGGATAAGAGACTGCGTCTGTCGGACAAGGACGCGTAGGGACCGTGGACGGTCAGAACACAAAAGTGCTAGGGAAGATTGGGAATCATAGAAGAGAACCAAAGGCTGATGAGGGAGGTGAGCAAGGACAAAACCAAGGCCTGATGAATGGCGAAGAGCTCTCCTGCTAGGACCGAGTGAGCGGGTCTAACCGCCAAGTTTGACACACAGAAAGATCAGCAAAGAATGCAGCAGAAGAAGTAGAAGGGGGGGAATTTCATTATGAGCCGTCCGTGTAGATGGAGAAGGAAGAACCATATGTGACAGCACGAAACTCTTCAAAGAGAATTGCAGCTATATGGGGGAGTTTCCTGTTCCTAGAAGGCCAATCCAGGTGGATGTACTGTGTCAGGGCCATCCAGGGAGGGACCGGGAAGTGGAGAGGGTATTCACCACTGGTGCAGGGAGTGAAAGGTAGGTCAAGGAACATTGGGCCCTGGCCACAAAGGAAAGCTGAACCAAACGTGGGGGGACGGAGGCTGCCTCCCACACTCGTGGGGAGAGGCAGCATGGATGAGTACAAGGCAGAGAGGCCATATGATGGAGCCGTAAGCAGTTCCTTGCCATTCTCATTGACGAGAGGGGGACTATCCCAGACTCTGCTTCCAAGGCTGCAATGGGAATAGAGGGAAACGCCCCTAGCATACTGCAGATGGCCGAATTCTGGAGAATATCCAGGCGGTGAAGAGAGGAGGAAGAAGCCGAGCCATACACCTCACTCGCATAGGTGAGTTTGCTGCAAACCATAGCTGTATAAAATTTAAAGAGGAGGTCTCGATCCGCCCCCACTTAGTGCCAGAGATCTGCATGAGTGCAGTGTGGCGTGCACATGAGAGGTGGAGGGCTATTATGTGTTTCCTCCATGTCAAGAGTGGTGCATCCAAAGTGACACCCAACCATCTATGAGAAGAGACCAAAGGGAGTGGTGTTTGACCCAATGAAACAGATGGAAGAGTAGAGAGGCGTCGTCTAGTAAAACATAAGAGCCGGGACTTGGCGACACTAACCTCCAAACCCCAGGTGGCAGCCCATGATGTTATGCACTGTAGGGCATGATGAAGGTTTTTTTGTGCAGCCAGCAAAGTAGTGGCACCATACAACAAAGGGTTACATCATCTGCATACACCAGGGGATGCACGCCCTGTATGGAAGGGAGATCCAACATTAATACAGAAAAAGGAGAGGACTAAGAACGGATCCCTGGTTCACTCCCCGGTATATAAGACGGGGTGAGGACATCGTGCCACCTACTGCAACCCGGAAGGTTTGCCCTTGTAAAAAGTTGCACATCCAACAGAGGAGGGCTCCTGCAAGCCCCATGGGGCTAGCTTAAAAGTATCGCCATGTGGATGCAGAATCAAATGATCCACGCAGATCCAAAAGGCAGCCAGAAGGAACTCCCAGCTTTCGAATGAAGTATGCACTACATGGAGTCTACCTGGAGAGAATTCCAGGGGTCAACGCCCACGCGGTCCGGTCTGTGACCAGGCCTCATGTTGGACCAGAGCCTGATCAACCAGGCTGTTACTGCTGGCCGCACGCAGTCCAACGTATGAACCACAGCCTGGCTGGTCAGGTACCGACTTCAGGTGCCTGTCCAGTGCCTGCTTGAAGACAGCCAGGGGTTTGTTGGTAATCCCCCTGATGTATGCTGGGAGGCAGTTGATACTTATTGTGTTGTCTCTCAACGTGCTAGTGGCACCCTGCTCTTCATTGGGGATGTTACATCGCCTGCCAAGTCTTTTGCTTTCGTAGGAGTGATTTTTGTGTGCAAGTTTGGTACTAAGCCCTCGAGAATTTTCCATGTGTATATAATAATGTATCTCTCCCGCCTGCATTCTAGAGAGTACAGGTTTAGGAACTTCAAGTGCTCCCAGTAGTTGAGGTGGTTTATCGCACTTATGCGTGCGGTGAAGGTTCTCTGCATATTTTCAAGGTCAGCAATTCACCCGCCTTCAAAGGTGCAGTTAGTGTGCAACAATATTCCAGCCTAGATAGAACAAGCGATCTGTAAGTGTCAACATGGGCTTGGCATCCCTGGTTTTGAAGGTTCTCATTATCCATCCTGTCATTTTCCGAGCAGATGCAATTGCTACTTTGTTATGGTTCTTGAAGGTGAGGTCCTCTGACATGATCACTCCCAGGTCTTTGACATTAGTTTTTCGCTCTATTGTGTGGTTGGATGAGATTTTAATTTCTTCACGTTTTCCGTATCTGAGTAATTGAAATTTCTCATCATTGAACTTCATATTGTTTTCTGCAGCCCATTTAAAGATTTGGTTTATGTCTGCTTGAGTCTTGCAGTGTCTTCAACGGTGGACACTGTCATACAGATTCGGGTGTCATCTGCAAAGGAAGACACAGCACTGTGGCTTATATCCCTGTCAATGTCTGATATGAGGATGAGGAATAGGATGGAGCAAGTACTGTGCACTAACTGCACAAATTGAAGCAAAGAATCGAGGGTGGATCGACCCTCACAGAAGCCACTTGGTTTTCAGGTAAGAGGCCATGTTCCTCAGTCCACCATGAGAGACGGGTGGTCACCAGTCTCTCAAACACTTTACCCAAACAGGGCAGTAAAGCAATGGGTCGGTAAGAGTCTGGTTAGGTATTATCTTTGCCTAACTTCAAAATCGGAACCAGGAGAGAGTGCTTCCACGCATCGGGAAAACTCCTTGAGACCAGCTGGCATTGAAAACCTTCCAGCATGGCATCTGTACAAGAGGGGGTAGATGCAGTAAGAATGAATAAGTTATGTTATCCTCCCAGGAGAAGAACAGGAAGAAAGCTGGGAGAGTGCCCGCTGTAGTTCATGAGAACTGAAGGGAGATGTGGAAACTTTTGAGTCACACAAGTTCCACAGGGTAAGTGAGTCGTTAGGAGCCCTAAACATACCATGGATCGGCTCCTCGGAGTTTATAAACCCACACACCCAACCAAAACAAACATAGACATTTAAGTTGACGAAGGTAACGATTGTGTACATTTTAATTGATAGATTTATTCTCCTAGTAACACCTAGGCAAGTTTGTACAGTTAGAAACTAATAGTAGGATTATTGAGGCAACGTTAGATATTAATAATGTAGTTCTAGCACCTTAATATACAAACAAACAAACAAATTTTATTTCATTGCAGATTACATGGGTATCGGTAGTTACAATGGAAATTGAGTGCAAGGAGAGCCACTGACATGCATGGCATTAGGGGCAGCTATTCTAGTTCTTAAAAACTATGTACTTAATATTAGAGAAATTTATTGAGTTTATTCTAGTTAAAATTATTTTCAAAATTACAATATGATGAAATTTTACTGTTTAAATTATTATATAATGATATTAGATATTAGATTGTTACAGGTGTTAAGATTCTTGAATGATAATATGGAATTGAGATTATCTTAAGGAAAATAACATTGAGCATTTTTGACATTAACTTATAATATGAGTAGGGGGTAACATAATAGTAACATATTATTAATAATTGAGATTATCGTATAGGAAAGTAACAATGAGCATTTTTCAAAGTAGTTTATAGTATGATCATTTAGTTTTGGGTGAGTAGGTGGTTTTTGAGTTGAGTCTTAAATTGATTTTCAGACAAGATTATCTTAATATTTACTGGTAATGAATTCCAGATTCTGGGGCCCTTTATGTGCATAGAATTTTTACATAGGTTGATATGAACACAGGGTATATCAAAAGTGATCTGTGTCTTGTGTTGTGGTCATGGGTCCTATTAAAGTTGGTGAGGAGAGTTTTGAGCAGAGGGTTTATATTAGAGTGTAAAGTTTTATATATGTAGTAGGCACAAGAGTAAGTATGAATGTTCTTTAAGGTGAGTAGTTTGAGACTTTTGAATATTGGTGGAGTATGCTGTCTAGAGTGGGAATTTGTTATCATTCTGACTGCAGCCTTTTGTTGTGTTATGAGTGGTCTAAAGTGATTTAACGTTGTTGATCCCCATGCACAGATTCCATAGGTGAGATACGGGTAGATAAGTGAATGATATAGTGCAAGGAGAGCTGATTGAGGTACATAATAGCGTATCTTTGATAATATGCCTACTGTCTTCGAGATTTTCTTGGAAATTTGTTGTATATGTGTTTGGAATTTAAGGCTACTGTCAAGGTGGATTCCTAGGAATTTTCCTCTGTGAGTCTTGTGATGGCTGTACCATTGAGTGTTATGTTAAGTGGAACATTTGTGGCTTTGCTTCCAAACTGTATGAAGTAGGTCTTGTCAGTATTGAGAGTAAGCTTGTTAGTCGTCATCCATGTTGATATTTTCTGTAATTCGGCATTAACAGTGTTGACCAGTATAACTGGATTTGGGTGAGAGAAGACATATGTTGTGTCATCTGCAAATAAATGGGTTTGAGTAGTTGTGATGCATTCGGTAGGTCATTTATGTAAATGAGGAATAGGAGTGGCCCCAGGACACTTCCTTGAGGGACTCCGACTGTAATTTGTTGTGTGGAAGAGTTCGCTCCATTTGTGTACACGTATTGGCTTCTGTTGGTGAGGTATGACTTTAGGTAGTTGAGTGGGTGCCCCTTATACCATAGTGTGCTAATTTTGTGAGCAGTAAATCATGGTCGACTGTATCAAAAGCTTTGCGTAGATCAATGAAGATTCCCAGTGGGACTTCTTTTTTCTCAAGTGCTGTATATATTAACTCCAACATGTGCGTAATAGCATCGTTTGTGCTCTTGTTTGTCCTGAATCCAAATTGACAGGGTTGAGTACATTGTGTGAGACGAGGTAGGAATAGATTTGTCTATGAATTAATTTTTCGAAGATTTTAGAAAGCAATGGTAAATTAGAAATTGGTCTATAATTATTCAGGTCTGTTTGATCACCTCCTTTGTGGATCGGGGTGACCCTAGCTATTTTGAGAATTGATGGAAAGGTAGAGGCTTCAATGGATTTATTGAATAGTGTTGCTATAATTGGTGACAGTACCTGTGAAGCTTTTTTGTACATAAAAGTAGGTAAGCTGTTTATGTCTCCTGCCTTGTTTTTAAGGGTGTTGATTATGAGCGAGACTTCAATTGGGTTGGTAGGAATAGCGTATTAGGGTAGGTGTTTGTGAGGTAGTCTGTTGGACGGGTGTTTGAGCTTGGGATTTTACTCGCTAGATTCTTTCCTATGGTGGAGAAGAAAACATTAAGTCTGTTTGCTGTCTCATTAGGTAGATATAAGCCTTAAATAGGTACATTAGGTTATGTTAGCCAAAGAGAAATGGCAATCCCTTGCGGAGGTCAAGCAGTGTGAGACTCACGACGCATGACCTGCGTTCTTACCAGACTGGACTTCACGGAGTGAACAAGCGCTGCGAACAGTGCAGCATCCCCACGTGACTTCCATCTGTCCTGGGGCCCCGGAGGAGAGATCCCGAAGTACCGCGGATATCTCTCTCCATCCAGACCTATTGCAGTAAGACTAGACTTTCTTTCTCTCAGTATCTGGTTAGTTTTCTGGGGGAAACGTTAGTGAGTTATCGGTGGGTCTTAAGCGGACAGATGCCTTTGTATTGGTATGTACCAGCGTCGTCTCTTAAGTTCAAGTCTGGAAGCTAGTGTCTCATACTGTTTAGATATTGCTTGGAGGATACAGCCTAGGGCTGGGGATTCTGAGTTAATACAAGACACTAATACCACTCAATTTGCAGATTAAGAATCTTCCCTGCACATGGTGTTTGGAGGGTGTTATAGATTAGGAAGTCCAGGATACACATAGCCACTACATCAAGTAAGTTAAACCCTTTCAGTATCATGTAAGCAGTGTGGAATTCCCTTTACTGCAGTTAGCTAGAAATTTGTCCCATAGCCACTTGAGAGAAGTGTCTCAGAGTGTCGGTGTCAACAGTGCTTGCTCTAAGTGCAGCTTACAAGAAGGCAGTCCCAAAACAAGTTTCTATATGGTCCTTTTGCCCGAGATGTGGAATAGCTGATTAAGCAGTCAGATTAGTCTTAATTAGCTAGGCCACAGTTAATGTACCAGTCATTATCGAAGCTAGGTTATGTTATCACACCTAGGCCCAAAGACTTACTCAGGCTAGGTTAAGCTAACTAATCAGAAGTTATTTATTTACAGTGATTACAAGTAGCTAGGTTAGGAAACTTGTACATTTAATTACTTACAGTGAGTTGCAAGGCACCCACAGTTAGGCTAGGCTTCTGCAATAATTATAACAGTTATAACAGCTAGGTCAGATTTAACCTAGTTATCATTTACCTTGATTGCAAGCTAGAGTTAGGCTAGTTGCACACTAATTTCAACAGTTATAAAGTTAGGCTAGGAGTTACCATCTCCAACTATACTGTTTATAAGTTGAATTACTGAATTTATTTTGTGTTATTCAAGTGAATTTAATTTACAAATATTACATATTTTTACTCTGTGAATTTTATTGTATTTGATTCATTTAATTTGTGAATTGCTAGCTTAAGTCCTGTAACCATTTACTATTGTGTACAGTGAGTTGCTAGGTTAAGCTTTCATAACAACAATATACATTTTAGTTGGGTTTGAGGGCTGACAGTGTACATTTAATTGAGTCGTCAAGCTTGTTGATTAGCTTTGGGAATCACTTATTCTCACCTAATACCATTTTGTGCTGTGGGGTGGGCTAATTAAAGTATAAATTAGTGACGAACTCTTAACTGAACCACAACAATGACGGAGGAGAATCAGAAAGTACCAAGTTCAGCTCTGATCCAGATAAAGCGGTCTATGAACACATGTAGGGAGTGCCGTACTGTCAGAGAAAACCCAGATGCAGATTGCGAGGATCTAGAAGGGTGTTTAGGGCTTTTAGAGGAAAGGCTAAAGGCATTGGAGACAGCCTATCTTCGTTATGAGGCAGAAGCCTATGAGACAAGTGACCCTGAAGATGTTGTCGAGACAGCTTGGGAGGAATGCGATGATCAGAGGGCCGAATGTCTAGCAGAGAGGGGACTCTGCAAAAAAATAAAGAAAACATTGAAGGCAAATACAGCAGGGCCAACAAAAAATAGCAAAGGCCACCACAGTCCTTCTAGAGTGATACCCAGATTGCCAGCATTAAATTTACCAATGTTTGACGGAACTCTGACAGAGTACATTGCTTTCTGGGATCAGTTTAAATCCCAGATAGATGACAGGGATGATTTGTCGGACGCCACCAAATTACAGTATTTACGTTCACAGCTCAAGAGTAAAGCCCTGGACTTGATCCGGCATTACCAAACCATTGATATTAATTATCAACATGCCAAGGATCATCTGAAGGATGCGTTTGGTAACACAGAGGATATAAAAACTGCTATATTTTATCGATTGACTGATCTAAAGGTTTGCCGTCATGACCATCAGAGCGTAGAGAAGTTCCGCATCGAAGTCATGAGTTTGACAAATAGTCTCAAAGATTTACATGATTGGGGTGGATCGGAATGGATGGTCAGTCGCTTGATTCAGAGAAAGTTAGCTAGCACTATAGTGCACGAGTTATGCTTAATATACCGAACGAGCTGGTTTACAATACAACAAATTATTGAGGGGTTGGGAGAGCTCATTTCTCATTTGAGTATAGGTGAGATAGAAGAGTCACCGCCATCATCACATAAACAAACAGTTAGTTACTCAGAAAACTCGGGAGATCAATTTAAAGCTCATAACACTAACGTTGGGGTGTACTATGGCAAAGAAGTATCTAAGACAAGGACCTCTAAGCAGACCCTCAGAGACACTCGTACCAGAATATGCGTGTTCTGCAAAAGCGAACACACTAGCACGAGTTGCTCTCGGTATGCAACACTGAGCAGTAGGCGGCAGAGACTAAAGGAGCTGCAGCTATGCTTAAGGTGTTGTGGGGACATGAGGCAGAAGATTGCCAGTCACATCTTTCGGAGTGCTATAATTGCCGGAAAGGTAAGCACCATACTGCACTATGTCCCAATAATTTAAGGGAACCCCAGGCTAGTAGGGACGTTTCCCCAGTAGAGATTGAAAGTGAGTCCGAGCCTGAAGTGGTAGCCAGCGTGATTAGTGTGGGCAAAGTCTCTAATCTGAGTGAGAAACACAGAGTTGCTGCCCTACCTACAGTCATGGCAGGGGTTGTGAACGGGAACAGATCCGAAACAACCCGATTATTCTTTGACTCGGGAGCACAAGTGTCCATGCTAACAGAGAAGTTGGTGGCTAAGTTAAAGTTGAAGGCCATCGACAAAGTTAATGCGACATTGGGAGGTGCTATAAGTCAGGGCCCACCCAAGTCTTACGATGTTGTGGATGTCACTGTTAAATTGGGTGGACATTGCAGAAATATTATAGCTTTGGTAGTAAAGATGTTACCTGCGTTACCAAGCGATTGAAAGACCTTGGTGTGAAGCTGGCAGACCAGGACTTTACCACTGACAGTCAGAAATGTAGGTATACTGGTGGGAGCCGACTATCTAGATGACTTCATGTCTACACGACGGACTGTTAAGGAAGGAATTGGTTTATACAGATCCCCAGTAGGATATATCATCGGTGGCAGAATTCCTCATGAGGTCCCTGCAACACCAGAGAGGGGGGAAGCTGACACTACGATAGCTGGGGGAGTAGTGATAATGAATGTTAGTGTACACGATGAACTGCCAGGTAAGCCAAACCAAGTAGGGAGTGACGAACACTTAGCCACCTTGGGGAGACGCTTTTATGGGGTACCTAAAGAGGGAGATAGATTGTTGTTAAACCCAGGGAACCTCGTATCAGTGGGAAGAAGGGCTACCAGGGCATATGGGCCACTGGGTGGGAAAGTACGAAGCTGCTCATACAAGGCTAGACGTATGAAAGACATTAAAGTTAAAGGGAAGGGTGTTAAGACCACCAGAACCAACAAGTTTGCACCCCCAGAGGTCCACACGGCAGAAACTGGACAGTTGGAGTTAGACCAGAGTCTGCTCGACGAGAGTAACCGGATGGCACTTGTGTCCAGGGCCCGCCGTAAGGGCTTGCTGAAGGTGAACTTGATGTAGACTTATCGTCTACCTTTGCCGGCGGGAGGATGTGGAAACTTTTTGAGTTACGCAAGTTCCACAGGGTAAGTGAGCCGTTAGGAGCCTTAAACATACCATGGATTGGCCCTCGGAGTTTATAAACCCACACACCCAACCAAAACAAACATAGACATTCAAGTTGATGAAGGTAACGATTGTGTACATTTTAATTGATAGATTTATTCTCCTAGGAACACCTAGGCAAGTTTGTACAGTTAGAAACTAATAGTAGAATTATTGAGGCAATGGTAGATATTAATAATGTAGTTCTAGCACCTTCATATAGGTAGATATAAACCTTAAATAGGCGAGCATTAGGTTATGTTAGCCAAAGAGAAATGGCAATCCCTTGCGGAGGTCAAGCAGTGTGAGACTCACGATGCATGACCTGCGTTCTTACCAGACTGGACTTCAAGGAGTGAACAAGCGCTGCGAACAGTGCAGCATCCCCACGTGACTTCCATCTGTCCTGGGGCCCCGGAGGAGACATCCTGAAGTACCGCGGATATCTCTCTCCATCCAGACCTATTGCAGTAAGACTAGACTTTCTTTCTCTCAGTATCTGGCCAGTTTTCTGGGGGAAACGTTAGTGAGTTATCTGTGGGTCTTCAGCGGACAGACGCTTTTGTATTGGTATGTACCAGCGTCGTCTCTTAAGTTCAAGTCTGGAAGCTAGTGTTTCATACTGTTTAGATATTGCTTGGAGGATACACCCTAGGGCTGGGGATTCTGAGTTAATACAAGACACTAATACCACTCAATTTGCAGATTAAGAATCTTCCTGCACATGGTGTTTGGAGGGTGTTATAGATTAGGAAGTCCAGGATACACATAGCCACTACATCAAGTAAGTTAAACCCTTTCAGTATTGTGTAAGCAGTGTGGAATTCCCTTTACTGCAGTTAGCTAGAAATTTGTCCCATAGCCACTTGTAAGTCTGAGAGAAGTGTCTCAGAGTGTTGGTGTCAACAGTGCTTGCTCTATGTGCAGCTTACAAGAAGGCAGTCCCAAAACAAGTTTCTACACATGGTATGTTTAAGGCTCCTTACGGCTCACTTACCCTGTGGAACTTGAGCGACTCAAAAAAGTTTCCACATCCTCCCCGGCGAAGGTAGACGATAAGTCTACATCAAATTCACCTTCCGCAAGCCATTACAGTGGGCCCTGGACACGAGTGCCGTCCGGTCACTCTCGTCGAGCAGACGTTGATCTAACTCCGACTATCCAGTTTCCACCGTGTAGACCTCTGGGGTTGCAAACTTGTTGGTTCCGGTGGTCTTAACACCCTTCCCTTTAACTTTAATGTCTTTCACATGTCTAGCCTTGTCTGAGCAGCTTCGTACTTTCCCACCCAGTGGCCCATATGCCCTGGTAGCCTTACTTCCCACTGATACGAGGTTTCCTGGGTTTAATGACAATCTATCTCCCTCTTTAGGTACCCCATAAAAGCGTCTCCCCAAGGTGGCTGAGTGTCCGTCACTCCCTACTTGTTATATCTTACCTGGTGGTTCATCATGTACATTAACATTCATTATCACTACTCCCTCAGTTATCATGGTGTCAGCTTCCCCCCTCTCTGGTGTTTACCTGGAGTTTACCTTGAGAGAATTCCAGATGTCAACGCCCCTGCGGCCCAGTTTGTGACCAGGCCTCATGTTGGACCAGAGCTTGATCAACCAGGCTGTTACTGCTGGCTGCACGCAGTCCAACGTACGAACCACAGCCTGGCTGGTCAGGTACTGACTTCAGGTGCCTGTCCAGTGCCTGATTGAAGACAGCCAGGGGTTTGTTGGTAATCCCCCTTATGTATGCTGGGAGGCAGTTGACCAATCTTGGGCCCCTGACACTTATTGTGTTATCCCTCAACGTGCTAGTGGTACCCCTGCTTTTCATTGGGGGATGTTAAATCGCCTGCCGAGTCTTTTGCTTTCATAGGGAATGATTTTCGTGTGCAAGTTTGGTACTAATCCCTCGAGAATTTTCCACTTGTATATATCAATGTATCTCTCCCGCCTGCATTCTAGGGAGTACAGGTTTAGGAACTTCAAGCGTTCCCAGTAATTGAGGTGGTTTATTGCAGTTATGTGTGCCGTGAAGGTTCTCTGCACATTTTCAAGGTCAGCAATATCACCTGCTTTGAAAGGTGCAGTTAGTGTGCAGCAATATTCCAGCCTCTATAGAACAAGCGATTTGTAAAGTGTCAACATGGGCTTTGCATCCCTGGTTTTGGAGGTTCTCATTATTCATCCTGTCATTTTTCTAGCAGATGCGATTTCTACGGTGTTATGGTCCTTGAAGGTGAGATCCTATGACATGATCACTCCCAGGTCTTTGACATTAGTTTTTCGCTCTATTGTGTGGTTGGAATTAGTTTTGTACTCCGATGAGATTTTAATTTTTTCACGTTTTTCGTATCTGAGTAATTGAAATTTCTCATCATTGAACTTCATATTGTTTTCTGCAGCCTATTTAAAGATTTGGTTTATGTCTGGTGGAGTCTTGCAGTGTCTTCAACGGTGGACACTGTCATACAGATTCGGGTGTCATCTGCAAAGGAAGACACGGCACTGTGGCTTATATCCCTGTCTATGTCCGATATGAGGATGAGGAACAGGATGGGAGCGAGTACTGTGCCTTGTGGAACAGAGCTTTTCACATTAGTTGGTTCAGACTTTACTCTGTTGACTACTACTCTTTGTGTTCTACTTGTTAGGAAATTATAGATCCATCTACCAACTTTTCCTGTTATTTCTTTATCACGCATTTTGTGTGCTATTACACCATGGTCGCACTTGTCAAAGGCTTTTGCAAAGTCTGTGTATATAACATCTGCATTCTGTTTGTCTTCTAGAGCATCTAGAACCTGGTCGTAGTGGTCCAGTAGTTGGGACAGACAGGAGCGACCTGCTCTAAACCCGTGCTGCCCTGGGTTGTGTACATGATGGGTATCTAGATGAGTGGCGATCTTGCTTCTTAGAACCCTTTCAAAGATTTTTATGATATGGGACGTTATCGCTATTGGTCTGTAGTTCTTTGCTATTGCTTTACTGCTTTCTTTGTGGAGTGGGGCTATGTCTGTTGTTTTTAGTAACTGCGGGACGACCCCAGTGTCCATGCTCCCTCTCCATAGGATGTTAAAAGCACGTGATAGGGGCTTATTGCAGTTCTTGATGAACACGGAGTTCCATGAGTCTGGGCCTGGAGTGGAGTGCATGGGCATGTCATTTATTGCCTTTTTTTAAGTCATTTGGGGTCAGGTTGATGTCAGATAGGCATGCGTCAGTCAAGTTCTGTGGCACTCTCATAAAAAATTCATTTAGGTCTTCGATTTTCAGTCTGGTTAGCGGCTCGCTAAAAACTGAGTCATACTGGGACTTTAGTAACTCACTCATTTCCTTGCTGTCATCTGTGTAGGACCCATCCCGTTTAAGTAGGGGCCCAATACTGGTTGGTGTTCTCGACTTTGACTTTGCATAAGAAAAGAAATACTTTGGGTTTCTTTCAATTTCGTTTATGGCTTTTAGTTCTTCCCAGTTTCTTGATTCCTGTAAGATTCCTTTAGTTTTAATTGATGTTTGCTATTTCTCTGACTAGTGTCTCCTTCGTATTTCAGATATATTGGCTCTTGTAGCCACTCCGTTATTCTTTGCCTTCGCCTGTATAGGGAGCGCCTCCTTTCTAGTTTGCATCTTTTCCTCCTTTTTCTTAAGGGAATTTGCCTTGAGCAAACCTCAAGTGCCACAGAGTTAATTTGTTCTAGACATAGGTTAGGATCCGTGATGCTTAGGCTATCTTCCCATTGTATATCATTTAGGACTTGGTTTACTTGGTACCATCTTATGTTTTTGTTATTGAAGTTGAATTTGGAGAAGGTTCCTCTGCGGCTGATCACATTTTGTTGATCTTGGGCTCCCGCATGCATGTCTGGACCTCTATTATGTCCACCCAATTTAACAGTGACATCCACAACATCATAAGACTTGGGTGGGCCCTTATTTATAGCACCTCCCAATGTCGCATTAACTTTGTCGGTAGCCTTCAACTTTAATTTAGCCACCAACTTCTTTGTTATCATGGACACTTGTGCCCCGAGTCAAAGAATAATCGGGTTGTTTCGGATCTGTTCCCGTTCACAACTCCTGCCATGACTGTAGGTAGGGCAGCAACTCTGTGCTTCTCACTCAGATTAGAGACTTTGCCCACACTAATCACGCTTGCTACCACTTCAGGCTCGGACTCGCTTTCTATCTCTACTGGGAAACGTCCCTACTAGCCTGGGGTTCCCTTAAATTATTGGGACATAGTGCAGTATGGTGCTTACCTTTCCGGCAATTATAGCACTCGAAAGATGTGACTGGCAATCTTCTGCCTCATGTCCCCACAACACCTTAAGCATAGCTGCAGCTCCTTTAGTCTCTGCCGCCTACTGCTCAGTGTTGCATACCGAGAGCAACTCGTGCTAGTATGTTCGCTTTCAGAATACATGTATTCTGGTACGAGTGTCTCTGAGGGTCTGCTTAGAGGTCCTTGTCTTAGACACTTCTTTGCCATAGTACACCCCAACGTTAGTTTTGGGAGCTTTAAATTGATCTCCTGAGTTTTCTGAGTAACTAACTGTTTGTTTATGTGATGATGGTGGTGACTCTTTCTCTCACCTATACTCAAATGAGAAACGAGCTCTCCCAACCCTCAATAATTTGCTGTATTGTAAACCAGCTCGTTCGGTATATTAAGTGTAACTCGTGCACTATAGTACTAGCTAATTTTCTCTGAATCAACCGACCGACCATCCATTCCGATCCACCCCAATCATGTAAATCTTTGAGACGATTTGTCAAACTCATGACTTCGATGCGGAACTTCTATGCTCTGATGGTCATGACGTCAGACCTTAAGATCAGTCAATCGATAAAATATAGCAGTTTTTATATCTTCTGTGTTGCCAAAAGCATCCTTTAGTTGATCCTTGGCATGTTGATAATTAATATCAGTGGTTTGGTAATGCCGGACCAAGTCCAGGGCTTTACCCTTGAGCTGTGAACGTAAATATTGTAATTTGGTGGCATTTGACAAATCCTCCCTATCATCTATCTGGACTTTAAACTGATCCCATAAGGCAATGTACTCTGTCAAGGTTCCGTCGAACATTGGTAGATTTACTGTAGGCAATATGGGTAACACTCTTGAAGGACTGTTGTGGCCTGCTCGCCCAGTACTATTATTTGTTGCCCCTGCTATATTAGCCTTCAATGTTTTCATTAACTTTTTGCAGAGTTTCATCTCCGCTTTACATTCAGCCGCTTGCTCGTCGTATTCCTCCTGAACTGCTTCAACAATTTCCTCATACTCACCTGATGCATAGGCTTCTGCCTCATAACGTAGATAGGCTGTCTCAAAGGCTCCTAGCTTTCCTTCTAAAAGCTCAAAGCACTTTTCTAGATCTTGACAATCTACATCTTCGGTTTGTCTCATATCTCGGCACTCCCTACATGCCTTGATTATGCGTCCCTTGTGGGCATTCATAGATCGCTTTAGCTGAATTAGAGCTGGGACAGCTCCTTTCTGATTCTCCTCCATCATTGTTGTGGTTCAGTTAAGAGTTCATCACTAATTTATACTTTAATTAGCCCACCCCACAGCACGATACGTTATTAGGTGAGAATAAGTGATTCCCAAAGCTCCTCAACAAGCTTAACGACTTTCTTTACATATATTGGCTTGACTCCGAATTAAATGTACACTGTTAGCCCTCAAACCCAAATAAATGTATATTGTTGTTATGAAAGCTTAACCTAGCAACTCCCTGTACACAATAGTAAATAGTTACAGGACTTAAGCTAGCAAATCATAAATTAAATGAGTCAAATACAATAAAATTCACACAGTAAATATGTAGTCTTTGCAAATTAAATTCACTTGGTTAACACAAAATAAATTCAGTAATTCACTTATAAACTTAACAGTAAATAAATAATGTGTGTTCAGCTTGTTTGATTGTGTAGTTAGTTGGAGAAGGTAAATCCTAGCCTAACTCTATAATTTTGAAATTAGTGTGCAACTAGCCTAAATCTAGCTTGCAATTCAAGGTATGTGATAACTAGGTTAAATCTGACTTAGCTGTTATAACTGTTATAAACATTGCAGAGGCCTAACTTAACTGTGGCTGCCTTGCAATTCACTAAGTAATTAAATATACAAGTTTCCTACCCTGGCTTACTTGTAATTACTGTAAATAATAACTTCTGATTAGTTAGCTTAACCTAGCCTGTGTAAGTCTTTGGGTCTAGGTGCGCTAACTTAACCTAGCTTCGATAATGCCTGGTACATTAACTGTGGCCTAGCTAATTAAGACTAATCTGTCTGCTTAATCATGTCAGATCGGACGCTACCAGTGTGTGAATTAACTGATAGCGACTCATACATCAAGTCAGTAAATAGGAACCCCTGGAGGAGCTGAACTGACTCGACTCTCATAGTAATTTTGATATTATTGAGATAACATCCGCCTTCATGTACTGTACCTACCAATTTGGTTTTGCACGAGTCAAATCCTGGCTAGATCGAACATTATTTCTCAGTTCTTACATCTTTACCCCTTTCATATCTATTCCTTAAACTGAGAATGAAATTAATTTCCATCACTTTCGTATTTAGTTTATTCTACTTTCCTACTTCTTTGAAACTGAAAAAGTGCTTCCTAACATCCCTTTGACTCATCTGCATTCAAGTCATGTTATTATCATGTACAGTTACCTTACGTTGGTAAACAACAACAACCAGCAGGTAGCACAATACCGTGACTGGAACAATACATTTTATCATTTACAAAGTGACTTTGTAAATGGTCCAAGTAAGACCGAAACGTCGTCGTAAGCTCCTCTCTCCTATTTGCGGGTTATTTATGAATTGTTAATTAATGTTTTACACTCTGTCTCATAGAGACATAAAGTGAGAGGTACAAATCTTACTGTACACCCACTACATCACTACACAAACAGAAATACATTTACACGTATGTAAGTACAGACTGATCTGAGCTTTTTGATTCCTTTTGCACTGGTGGCGCTTCCTTTTAATTCCATAAGGAAGTAGAGTAGAACTTTTGTTTACTGGGCATCGTGTGTCGTAAAAGGAAAATAAAATGTCTGCTGTAAGGAACTAGTATCCCTTCACTAGGGTTAATTACTTAAAAGAAAAAAAAGAGGGAATTTATTAAATGTACCAGAGTGGATTAGATGAAAAGAAAGACTTGATTGGTATTGCAATTAATGAAGCAAAGTTGGATATCCTGGAGCTAAACAAAACAAATATACTTTGTTTCGTTCTGAGGCAACTAGAGTTAAAAAAAGGGGGTATATATAATATTAAATGACGAACAGTGGCAGGAAAAAAGTTGGAATATGTGTTAAAATTTAATAATTATGTAGATTAGAATAAGGGTTGGTTGTGAGGAGAGAAAGAGACATTTTAAGAGGTATTAATTGAATCATTAGCGAGTTTTAAACCTAGTTAGAAGATGTTGTGGAGAGCCTTTACGGGAGTGGGAGAAACTGCTGTAGATGGTATAGTACTGAGGGTAAGCTTGGAGTGCCAGAGCTAAATAGTTGGACCTCTAGTTGAATTTTTTATACAAAGAGGCATATTAATAGGTAATATTGAATTTAAGAACAAGTGGATAAATAGGTACCCCAGACATGATATAGGGCGTAATGGTAGCAGTTTGTTAGACTATGAATTATTAGACAAAAGATTGATGGAAAGACTTTATAAAGTGCATATTTTTAGAAGGGCGATAGATACCGTATATCAGATCATCATTTAGTGGTAGTTACAGTGAGAGAAAAAGGTAGAGCGGGTATAAATAGACAGTCATCAGTGGGAAAGAGTCAAAAGAAAGTGATTAAATTAAAGTAAGAGACAGTTGTGGTAAGATAAGCAACTATGCAGTGTAGCAGAAGGTTGTGGGTATCTGATGATGGGTGGGTCTGAGTGGTGGAATGATAAAGAGGGTGGAAAGGGCAAATGATTAGTATTTGAGAGTTTCTTTTAATTTAAAATTTATATACAGAAAGCGGAAAACACAGAGAGGAAAAAATATACAGAAACCGGAACATGTGACTGACCTTTGTATGGTCTATGGGTGAGTGAGGAATTCTTGCGTAGTGAAAGATTCGCGAGTGATACCACCATTCACAAAGATTCGCGAGTGATACCACCATTCACAAAGATTCGCGAGTGATACCACCATTCACAAAGATTCGCGAGTGATACCACCATTCACAAAGATTCGCGAGTGATACCACCATTCACAAAGATAACGACACCCACGGAGGAACAAATTACTATAAGTGTTGGAAACGACAGTGGTTGTTAAACCTTTAAAATGAAGCGAAGGAAAATAAATGAGTAAGAGCTAGAGGGGTGACGTAGCCAGGCTCACACGTGTCACAGTCAGTGTGGCACTAAACATTCTTAATGCACACAGGGTGCCACAAGCCTTCCTTCACAGGATGGATGTGTTGGTCTCAACTTACCGAAAACTTCCTCCTTCATGATAAAGTACCTGGCTAATGGAAGCAGTAAGGAAACATGGTATGACAAGTATCCAGTGCAGAAATAATTCACACCACTTATGGTGGCTCGTGGCCTGGTAGGCAAAGCTCTCGCTTCACATGCTAAGGGCCCGGGTTCGATTCCCGGCAAGGGCGAAAACATTGGGCGTGTTTCCTTACACCTGTTGCCCATGTTCACCCATCAGTAAAATGAGTATCTGGGTGTAAGTCGACTGGTGTGGGTCGCATCCTGGGACAAAATTGACCTAATTTGTGGGAAATGCTCAGCATAATAAGGGACTTTCTATTTAGTAGTATGTCACTGATGTCAGCTATGGTCTGTATACCTTGTACATGTACTTGTAGAAATAAAGATATTGTTATATTATCAAGGTGATCTGTCCTCCACCAAACACTCAACACATTAAAAAAAATGGGTCAGCATTATAATCCTTCGATACCCTCTCTACATGGATCCCTCCTATTTAATTCAGTGTCATTAGTCTTAAAAGACCTAAAGTAAGGTCCGAAATCGATGCCAGGTGGTGGGTACAGTCCTCCCCTTCCTTGGAATGTTCAGCTACCAGGTTTACGTTTCCTACCTAATGAGGTTTACCATAGTTACAAATGTAATGTCATATTGCAGTAGACTGCGAAATACTCCATTCTTGACATGGTAAGTATGCTGGAAATCATCCCATTAAGGAATACACAGTGTGGTGTTGTAGTCAGATAGGGAAAAAATGGAAATTTGAAGATATTAACAGTAAATATTGTCGTTAAAGTTGGGCACAAGGACTATAAATGTAACCTAAAAATGCCTTTAATCTAAACCAGACAAAAGACCATTAATGACAACCAGTGATGAGGCCATCCAGCTTACCCCTGCCATACCTACGATCCCACCTCTAGTAAGCATGGGAGAACCAATTTATCACCCTGTTAAGGTTTCTAGTGACACCAGACGGTCTTCTACTGCACTAGTTGTGGAGGAACTAGCTACACCTGCTAGCACACATGGAGCTACTGATCTCCCACTAATCACACCTGTAATTACACCCCTACCAGTCAGATTGATGTCACACCTTTGACCCTATCGGAATCTTGGGATGAAGTAATCACACAAGAATTGCCTACTATGGATAATTAGCCATTCAAGCCAGAGGTGCCTCAGAGAACGCCAGTGTAGCTGCAGCATCCGCTGGTGTGGTTGATGCTGCAAAAAAGGACTTACCCAGGAGTACCTCTCTATGAAAAATTACCATACTGACATGACCCCTATCAGGTCATAACAAACTTCCATAAAAAAAAGGTGACCATCTCAAGCAGATTATATAAATTATATAAAGATAGGTAGTCAGACTGGCGCCTTTGATCACAGAGACGGTACCATACGATACCATCATGCGGCACTAAGGGCAAATCTACGTTGCTTGGGGAGGATATTACAGCATATTCAAATTGCTCCGTAGAATACCAGGTAATACTTTACTTGAGTTATACATGAGCTATGTAAATGAGGTCCAGAGTTCGAATCACCTCCGGTACGGCTGAAAAACATTAGGGACGTGTTTCCATAAGACACCTGCTGTCCCTGTTCACTCATTAGTGTAAAATGGGTACCTGGGTGTTAGTGGACTGGTGTGGGTCGCATCCTGGGACAAAACTGACCTAATTTGAGGGAAATACTCAGCATAACAAGCGGCTTTCTATATAGTAGTATACCATGTACATGTACTTGTAGAAATATAGATATTGTTATTATTATTGTTATTATTATTGTTATTATTATTATTATTATTATTATTTTCATTATTATTATTATTATTATTATTATTATTATTATTATTATTATTATTATTATTATTATTATTACGAGTCTGGGCGTGGGGCAAAGTGCATGGGCATGTCATTTATTTCTTTTCCAAAGTCCAATGGTGTTAGAATTATATCAGAAATTATTGAATGAACCAAATTTCGAGTCTTGGTCAAAATAGTCTATAAAGAATAAAAAAGGACAATACCGTGGCTGTAATACACAAAAAAAAACTGCACATAGAAGAGAGAAAAATTTGACGACGTTTCGGTCCGACATGGATCATTAGTCACATAGAAGCGCAAAGGGAAGAGAGACAGGAGTAGAAGGAGAGGTGGAAATAGAATAATGAAGAGGTAGTGGCAGAGGTAACAATAAGACAGGAGTAGTGGTAGTTGATGTTCATGTTCATGTAGGCTAGCTAATAGGGACCTGGTCCATGTTGTGACCCGGCAGTGGCTCCCGAAGGAGTGTCAGAGTTTGAACAAGTGATGTACCGTTTACAACACTATGGCAGGGGCACAGTGAGTCTTCTTCAGGTCACCAATTTACACACACACACACACACACACAAACACACACACACATACACACACGCACACACACACACACACACACACACACAGCAGCAGCAAGTGGGGAATATATCGTAGTGAGATATAACACAGTGGGGAGCATATCTACTGGAGGTACCCAAGTAAGGGAGACAAGTGCAAGGCAAGCAGTGAGCAGTACGGTGACTGCATTAAGTGAGCCCAATAGAAAAGAAACGAAGAGGTACAATACCCAGCAGGGTGCCACACCAGGAGAGTATCAACAATCTGACGACCCAGAAGACATCTGATGTAATGTACAAAAATCCTAGTTGTGGTTTGCAGGTTTTGCAGGTTCCTGGCCCTGAGTTGCTGAAGTGTGGGAAAAATCCCTGCTCGGAGGAGCTGTAAACATAAGAATTTCATAGGTAGAAAGATAAGTTAGGGCGCAGGGCTACCAACCAAATGTACACATGTGTATGCACGCCACACACACATACACTTGAAGTAGTCAGGACACAGAAGTAGTATTCCATACAACTGTTCACGTATTAGCATCAATATTATTACCAATGTATAAGTAGTAACTTTTAGTAGCAGTGGTTAGTAGCATTCTAGAATTAAAATCAAATTAGGTAGGCCCTGTGAACGAGATGCCAAGACGCACACACACACACACGCTCACATAAACCAACAGTTGGGATTGTCTTAGCTTAGCTTAGTTGTATTACTCGTTTTTAGAACTAGTACTAGCTAAAGTCTAGTATAATATTAGGATAGTTTTCCAAACCTTGTGAAGTATTGCAAACTTTAGGAAGATTATCTTAACAGACGGACACAGTCACACGAACACTACACTACTCTGACAGTGTTTATTCAATAAGTAAGCAAAGTTATACAGGTATACACGAGTACAGTGATAGGCTATCACATGAAGCATACGTGTAGGGAGCCTAGGATAACCCAGAAGGCCGTCACAGTGAAATATTCAAATTGAATCAGTGCAGTGAGGACAGGCACACACACATACACGTACACACACACACTCACTCACATGACAGTAGACCTACAAGAACTTGACCACTAAGCCAATAACACTTCCCTCCCCCCCCCCACTTGTACCTCCTAGCCCTCCTACACACACTCACACACACTCCCCTCCACTCTCTCCCCGTCTCTCTTTATCCCTCCTTCCTCCTCCTCCCTCCTTTCATCTCTCTCACCTCTCTCTCCCTCTCCTCTCTCTCACTGTCTCTCTAGCCTCTCACTCTCTCCCTCTCACCTCTCTCTCTCTCCTCTATCTCGCCTCTCTCGCTCTTTCCCTCTCTCACTCTCTCTCTACCCTCTCTCTCCTCTCTCTCACCTCCCTCTCACTCTCTTCCTCTCTCACCTCTCTCTCTATCACCTCTCTCTATCCTCTCTCGCCCCTAATCCCCTCCGCCCCATCCCCCCACTCTCCACACACCTCTAGTGATTCTCCCTCTCTTCCTGTCTCTCTATTCCCTTCCTCTCACTCCCTCCCTCCACTCTCCATACACCTCTGGCGATTTTCCCTCTCTTCCTGTCTCTCTCCCTCCTTCCTCTCACTCCCTCCTTGTCTCTCTCTCTCCTTCCTCTCACTCCTTGTCTCTCTCTCTCCTTCCTCTCACTTCCTCCTTCTTGTCTCTCTCTCCCTTCCTCTCACTCCCTCCTTCCTCTCTCTCTCCCTCCCTTCTCTCTCCCTCTCCCCAATCTCACTCTCTCCTCTCTCTTTCCCCAATCAATCCCCTCCTCTCCCTATCTCTCCCTCTCCTTCTCTCCCTCCCATTCTCCCTCTCTCTCCCTCCCCCCTCTTCCCCTCCCTATCCCTCTCAGGTCTCCCTCCTGAAAATCTCCTCCCTCCTTCTGACACTCTCTCTGCCTCTCTCTCTATATCACTCTCTCTGACTCTCTCTCTATACCACTCTCTCTGCCTCTCTCTCTATACCGCTATCTGCCTCACTCTTCCCCATCCCTATCCCTCTCAGGCCTCCCGCCTGAAAATCTCCTCCCTCCTTCTGACACTCTCTCTGCCTCTCTCTCTATATCACTCTCTCTGACTCCTCTCTATACCACTCTCTCTGACTCTCTCTCATACCACTATCTGCCTCTCTCTCTATACCACTCTCTCTGCCTCTCGATACCACTCTCTCTCTACCTCTCTGTCTCTCTCTACCTCTATCTATCTGTCTCTCTCTCTCCCTCTCCTAAATCTCTCCCTCTCTCCTCCCCTCCCCTCCCATTATCCACCCCTCTCACTCTTCCTCTCCCTCTCTCCCTCCCCTTCCTTCCCGCTTGATCTGCCCCCTACCACACTACCTCCAAACAAATTCCCCCCTCTCTCTCTCTCTCTCTCTTTCTCTCTCTCTCTCTCTCTCTCTCTCTCTCTCTCTCCTTCTCCCTCCATCCCTTAATTTGAGTACCCTGCCCTACGACCCCTCCTATCTGTCCCTCTCATCTCTCCCTCCCTTCTGACACTCTCACTACATCCATAAGGGCACATCGCAGGAATATGGGCAGTTCAGGGAGAAGGATGCCAACAAGGGGTACGATGGTCGCTCCAGGGAGTTTACAGTGGGAAGAGGAACTCAATAGAAGGGAAAAGGAATGGGAGAGGAGGATATTGATGATCAGCGAGGGAATGGAGAGGAGGATCGCTGAGGAGAGCAGAAAATGGGAAATGCAAGTCAAAAATGCAGAAGACAAGATCCAGATCTTAGAAGTGAAGCTGCAGAGCCTGATGCAGAGTAGAGATGCAAGTACCTGTTCAGAATCGGTGCTTGGAGCGTGTGCATCAGACACAGCCAAAGGGAATGCAGAGAAAGGAGAAGAGCTCTTGAACGCTCAGGCACTGCCAGACACAAGTGGGGTCCGAAACAAGAGGAGCAGGATACCAACACCTATCAAAGGGATTGAGAAGACAAAAGAACTCTTGTATGCACAGGCACTGACAAACACACGTGGGGCATCTGACACAGTCATAGGGAATGCGGAGAAAAAAGAACTCTTGTATGCTCAGGCACTGTCAGACACACATGGGGTCCGATACAAGATGAGTAGGATACTAACACCACATGAGAGGGATATAGATAAAGCGACCAGGGACAAGAAGGGCTCCACAGAAGCAAAGCATGAGGGCACAGTAACAACACATGAGAGGGTAGTCAAAGCCGCAGGTGCACTAAACGCAGAGGCCCCAACAATATACAGCAGTGGACTTGGGCAAATGAGTAGGCCAGACACACAGAGGAACACAGGGCTACAACCATGACAGAACCGGAAGATGCTAATGCATCTCTGATGAGGCAAAGGGAGACACAGTGGGAGGAGGAAAGGAGAAGTCCATCTTTATCTACGGCCTTAAGGAAGTCGAAGGGGTCACCCATGACAGAAGAAAACAGGAGGAGAAGGAAAGGATTATAGGTATTATGCTAGCAACAGGGGGAGACACGTCCCAGGTGACAAATTTTCGGAGAATCGGGTGGTACACAAGGGGAAGAAATCGACCCTCAAAGTAATCTTCAATGCAGAATCAGCCCGTACCATGATCCTACAAGAGAAAGCACGGCTGAGGGCGAGCCAGGAGTACCACGATGTATACCTAGATCGGGACAGAACACAGGAAGAAAGGGAGGCCCAAAAGGAGAGGTTAAGAAAGCGAAGGGAGGAGAGAGAGATGGAGACAGCGAGGTACAGGGGGCACCAGGCCCAAGCAGAAGGACAACCACAACCACCGGAAGCACTCACGGAGGGCCTCAAACCACAGCAACCCAACGGCAACCATATAGTTTAACATCGCACACACACATCATGTCCCCTGTCCCCACCCCAGCAACCCTAAACCCATCATCACCACTACCCCACCCCATCACAAACCCCACCCAATCAGACCACACCCCAACCATACAACCCCCCCCACCCATGCAACAACCCTCCATGGGAACCCTGCAAACACCCCCCCCATCCAGCCAAGATCCCCCTAGGGCCACAGTATTGGAAACGAGGCTGAAGGTTTGGTACACAAATGCAGATGGAATCACAAAAAAGTATGAAGAGTGGAATGAAAGAATAGGAGAAATGTCCCCAGACATCATAGCAGTCACAGAAACTAAACTAAATGAGGCAATATCAGATGCAATCTTCCCACAAGGATATCAGATCCTGAGGAAAGATAGAAGGAGCAGGGGGGGAGGAGGGGTCGCACTGCTCGTAAGGAATCATTGGAGATTTGAGGAAATGGCAGGAATGGAGGTGTGTAGAGAAAGGGACTTTATAGTAGGTACCATCCAGTCTGGGGAGCACAAGATAGTCATTGCAGTGATGTACAACCCACCACAAAACTGCAGGAGGCCAGGAGAGGAATATGACGAGAACAACAGAGCAATGGTGGTCACCTTGGCGGAGGTGGCAAGAAAAGCGCACATGAGCAGAGCGAAGTTACTGGTCATGGGCGATTTCAACCACAAAGAGATCGACTGGGAGAACCAAGAACCACGTGGGGGTCCAGAAACTTGGAGAGCCAAGATGATGGACGTGGTACTGGAAAACCTGATGCACCAACATGTCAGGGACACGACCAGAGATAGAGGAGAGGACGAACCAGCAAGGCTGGACCTTGTATTCACCCTGAATAGCTCAGATATCGAGGACATAACACACGAGAGCCCCTGGGAGCCAGTGACCATATGGTGCTGAGCTTTGAGTACATAGTAGAGCTACAGGTGGAGAGGGAAAATGGTGCTGAAAGAGACATACCAGACTAAAAAAGAGGGGACTACACAGGTATGAGGAATTTCCTGCAGGAGATTCTGTGGGAAAGGGAAATGGAAGGACAGTCAGTAAATGAAATGATGGAATACGTAGCGACAAAGTGCAAGGAGGCAGAGGAACGGTTTATACCTAAAGGAAAAAGAATAAATGGGAAGACAAGAAAGAGCCCCTGGTTTACCCAAAGATGTAGGGAGGCAAAGACTCAGAGTGCCAGAGAATGGAAAAGGTACAGAAGGCAAAGAACCCAAGCAAACAAGGAGATTAGTCGAAGAGCTAGAAACGAGTATGCACAGGTACGGAGGGAGGCCCAGAAACAGTACGAAAACGACATAGCATCGAAAGTCAAGTCTGACCCGAAACTGATGTACAGCCACATCAGAAGGAAGACAACAGTAAAGGATCAGGTGATAAGGCTGAGGAGGGAAGATGGGGAACTCACAAGTAATGATCAAGAGGTATGTGAGGAGCTCAACTCGAGGTTTAGGGAAGTATTCACAGTGGAGGAAGGGAGGCAGTTGGGTAGACAGGACGGGGTGCATCACCAACAAGGGATGTACCGAGTGCTGGAGGGTATACACACATCTGAGGGGGAGGTGAAGCAGTTACTCAGTGACCTTGATACCTCAAAGGCAATATGTCCGGACAATATCTCACCATGGGTCCTTCGGGAAGGAGCTGAGGTTCTGAGTGTGCCACTTACCAAAATTTTCAACACATCCCTTGAAACTGGGCAGCTACCTGAGATATGGAAAAAGGCCAACGTAGTCCCCATCTTTAAAAAAGGAGACAGAAAAGAGGCACTAAACTACAGACCGGTGTCACTTACATGTATAGTGTGCAAAGTCTTGGAGAAAATCATCAGAAAAAGAATGGTGGAGCATCTGGAGCAGAACAGGTTAATCAACGCCAGACAGCACGGTTTCAGGGAAGGCAAATCCTGTGTAACAAACCTCCTGGAGTTCTATGATAAAGTAACAGAGGTAAGGCAAGAGAGAGAAGGGTGGGTTGACTGCATTTTCTTGGACTGCAGGAAGGCCTTTGACACAGTTCCTCACATGAGATTAGTAAAAAAGATGGAAGACCAAGCGTGTATAACAGGAAGGGCACTGGAATGGATCAGGGAATACCTCACAGGGAGGCAACAACGGGTCATGGTGCGTGATGAGGTATCACAGTGGGCGCCTGTGACGAGCGGTGTACGCAGGGGTCAGTCCTAGGACCAGTGCTATTCTTGCTATATGTGAATGACATGACGGATGGGATAGACTCAGAAGTGTCTCTTTTCGCAGATGATGTGAAATTAATGAGGAGAATCACATCGGATGAAGACCAAGCAGGACTTCAAAGTGACCTGGACAAGCTTGACATCTGGTCTAGCAACTGGCTTCTCGAATTTAACCCCACCAAATGCAAAGTCATGAAGATCGGAGAAGGGCAAAGAAGACCGCTGACAGAGTACAGGCTAGGTGGACAAAGGCTACAAACCTCAACAAAGGAGAAAGACCTTGGGGTGAGTATAACACCAAGCACGTCTCCGGAAGCACACATCAACCAGATAACCGCGGCAGCATATGGGCGACTGGCAAACTTAAGATTAGCGTTCCGTTACCTTAACAAGGAATCGTTCAAGACACTGTATACCGTATACGTCAGGCCCATACTAGAGTATGCAGCACCAGTCTGGAACCCACACCTGGTCAAGCACGTCAAGAAACTAGAGAAAGTGCAAAGGTTTGCGACAAGGTTAGTTCCACAACTCAGGGGTCTGTCTTATGAAGAAAGGCTGAGGGAAATAGGACTAACAACACTGGAGGAAAGAAGGGTCAGAGGAGACATGATAACGACATACAAAATACTGCGGGAATTGACAAGGTAGATAGTGACAGGTTGTTTCAGAGAGGGAACACAGAAACAAGGGGACACAACTGGAAGCTGAAGACTCAGATGAGTCAAAGGGATGTCAGGAAACATTTCTTCAGCCACAGAGTAGTCAGGAAGTGGAATGGACTAGAGAATGATATAGTGGAGGCAGGAACCATACATAGTTTTAAGACAAGGTATGATAAAGCTCATGGAGCAGGGAGAGCAGAGACCCAGTAGCAGACAGCGAAGAGGCGGGGCCAGGAGCTGAGTCTCGACCCCTGCAACCACAATTAGGTGAGTACAATTAGGTGAGTACACACAGGAGACAGGAGAGATAGGGGGGATATGATAAAGACATAAAATATTGAGAGGAATTGACAAGGTGAACAGAGACAGGATGTTCCAGAGATGGGACACAGCAACAAGGAGGCACAGTTAGAAGTTGAAGACTCAGATGAATCACAGGGTTGTTAGGAAGTATTTCTTCAGTCACAGAGTTGTCAGGAAGTGGAATAGTCTGGGAAGTGATGTAGTGGAGGCAGGATCCATACATAGCTTTAAGAAGAGGTATGATAAAGCTCATGGAGAAGGAAGAGTGACCCAATAGCCACCAGTGAAGAGGCGGGGCCAGGAGCTATGACTTGACTCCTTCAACAACAACAAGGTGAGTACACACACACACACACACACACACACACACACACACACACACACACACACACACACACACACACACACACACATGTACCCTACATACACACACAAATATACATAAGCTTTACAATTCGTGATAAATATCAAAACAAAACAAAAAAGAATGGAATCCCAGAGAGTAGGAGGGAAAGTCATAGGATCTGAGGAAGAGTTTGGGAAGGAAGAATGGGCAGCAGAGCTCAAGAAAAGGGAACAAGAGTGGGAAAGGAGGCTAGAAGAACTTAGCAATATAATCAAGGAGAGGATGGCTGCAGAGAACAAGATTTGGGAGCTACAAGCTGCAGTTGCAGCTTATCAGACCTCTGTGGGGCCAAGAAAAAGTTGAGGAGTGAAAGTGGCAGGCCATTGGGAAAAGGGACAGCCGACAGAGAGGGGACTGAATGAAGGGAAGGAGACAGGTCCCCTGCATAATCATTATCAGACCATCGAGAGATCCAGGAAATGTTAAGGAAAGCAGCAATGGAGATTCTTAAATTGGATCATGAGATACAAAGGAGGATGAAAGGAAGGGGTTAATCTTTATTCATGGACTTCAGGAGGCCAGAGGGGCAACTTATGGAGTAAGATGACAGGGAGAGGAAAAGGGGATTGAAAATATCATGAAAGAGATAGGAGAAGAAGACATGACCCATCTGACAAATTTTCAGAGAATGGGATGGGGGGGTTCTCAGCAGAAAGAAACCGTCCATCAGAATGATTTTCAAGTTAGTAATGGTGCGAAACAGGATCCTGCAGAAGAAAGCACGACGAGAAGAAAGGCAGAAACTGATAGAGATGATACAAAGATGCAAGGAGCAGGAGAGTCAAGGATAGAGACAGTCAGGGAAACCCAAACTCAGGAGGAAGAAAGGGTAAACACAACCTCCCTCAGAACCATCGACAGAAGACCTTCAACCCCTACAACACCACCACAACCAAGCAAACTAACCCAAAACAACCCACACTCCGTACCCATGCCTCCCACCTTCACAGTAGCTTCCCATAGTATCGTGTCAGGTCTCCCACTTTCCCAACCCTAACAGCCCCACAGATCACAGTATTAGTGAAGAAGCTGAAGGTTTGGTACACCAATGCAGATGGAATAACAAATAAATGTGAGGAGTGGCATGAAAGAATCATGAAGACATCCCCAGCCATCATGGAAACAAAGTTAATGGGAATGATAACAGATGTGATCTTTCCATCCAGATATCAGATCCTGAGGAAAGATAGAGGGAGCAGAGGGGGGAGGGAGAGAGTCGAACTGCTCATCAAAATCCATTGGAGATTTGGGGAAATGGAAGGAATGGACAGAGTGGAAGCAAGGAACTACATCCCAAGTGATGTACAACCCACCATAAAATAGCAAGAGACCAAGAGAAGAAAATGATGAGAGCAATCACGGGGCTCTGAACTACAAAAGATGGGACTACACAGGCATGAGGAATTTCCTGCCTGAAGTACAGTGGGAAAAAGAACCGGTGGAAAAAAATAATAAATGAAAGGAAGAAATACGTGACCACAAAATGCAAGGAGTCTGAGGAGTGGTTCGTACCTAATGGCAACAGAAACAAGATGAAGGCCAAAACGTGCTTTTGGTTCACCCAAAGGTGTAGAGAGGCCAAAGCTAAGTATGCTACAGAATGGAAGCAGTATAAAAGACAAAGAACACAGGAAAATAAGGAGATTAGCCGAAGAGCCAGAAATGAATATGCATGGATAAGGAGGGAGGCCCAGCAGCAATATTAGAAAAATATAGCATCGAAAGCCAAATCTGACCCAAAGCTGTTGTACAGCAACATCAGAAGGAAAACAGGCAAATAAGTATATGAGGAGCTCAGCATGAGATTCAATTAAGTGTTTTCAGTGGATACAGAAAGAACTCCAGCAAACCGGGATGGAAGGGAACACCAACAAGTACTGGACAACTACATACAACCGTGGAGGAGGTGAAGAGGTTAGATACCTCAAAGGAGATGGGGCCGGACAATATCTCTTTGTGGGTCTTGAGAGAGGGAGCAGAGGATCTCTGTGTACCGCTAACAACAATCTTCAACACATCTATCGAAACAGGGCGAATACTCGAGGTGTGGAAGACAGCTAATGTAGTGCCAATTTTTATGAAGCAGACAGACAAACCAGTGTCACTGACATGTATAGTGTGAAAAGTCATGGAAAAAGTGTGGTGGAGCACCTAGAAAGGAATGAGCTTATTTACGACAACCAGCACAGTTTCAGGGAAGGGAAATCCTGTGTCACAAACCTACTGGAGTTCTCTGAAAAGGTGATGGCAGTAAGGCAAGAGAGAGAAGGGTGTGTGATTGCGTTTTCTTGGACTGTAAGAAGGCTTTTGACTCAGTTCCACACAAGAGATTAGTGCAAAATGAGGACCAGGCAGGTATAACAGGGAAGGCACTGCAATGAATCAGAGAATACCTGACGGGAAGGCAACAGCTACTCATGATTCACGACGAGGTTTGTCAAACTAGGTGCCTGTAACGAGTGGGGTTCCACAGGGGTTGGTCCTAGGACCGGTGCTGTATCTGGTGTATGTGAATGACTTGACGGAAGGGATAGATTCAGAAGTAATCCTGTTTGCAGAGGATGTGAAGCTAATTAAGAGAATCCAATTGAACGAGGATCAGGCAGGACTACAAAGGGATCTGGTCAGGCTGCAAGCCTGGTCCAGCAACTGGCTCCCAGAGTTTAACCCCACCAAGTCAAACTCATGGAGATCGGGAGAAGGGCAAAGAAGACCGCAGACAGAGTACAGTCTAGGTGGGCAAAACCTCACTCAAGGAAAAGTATCTTGGGGTGAGTATGATACCGAGCACATCTGAGGGGCACATCAACCAAATAACTGCTGCAGCATATGGGCGACTAGCAAACCTAAGAATAGCATTCCTACACCTCAATAAGAAATCTTTCAGGACTCTGTACACAATGTACGTCAGGTCTATACTGGAGTACCAGTATAGGCCTGATATGGTGTCCCGTGGCCTGGTAGGCCCAGCAGCAATATTAGAAAAATATAGCATCGAAAGCCAATCTGACCCGTGGCCTGGTAGGCCACGGACACCATATCAGGTTACGAGATAGTGGAACACACACATTCTTAGAAGAGTCTGTTTGTGTATACATTTTACTTTTTCTCAGCTGCTTTTGGAAACCTGGAGGAAATAATAGCTAGAACTGAGTACACTACAAACTCTAATCACACAATAGAGCGGAAAAATAGTGTGAAGGATTTGGGAGTGGTAATGTCAGAGGATCTAACCTTCAAGGATTACAACAGTGTCACTATCACATCTGCTAAGAAAATGATAGAATGGATAATGAGAACCTTTAAAACAAAGGATGCAATACCAGTGATGATCCTTTTTAAATAACTTGTTCTTTCTAGGCTGGAATTCTGCAGTACACTAACAGCTCCATTCAACGCGGGTAAAATCGCAAATCTAGAGAATGTTCAGAGAATCTTTACTGCACATACAAGTTCCGTCAAACACCTTAATTACTGGGAACGCTTGGAGTCACTTGACCTATACTCACTGGAGCGCAGGCTAGAGAGAGACATCATAATCTATACTTGGAAAATCCTAGTAAGACTGGTCTCAAATTTACACACAGACGGTGCTGTGCAGACAGTGCAACAAACCACCAATGAAAAGTAGGACGCCATTAATACACTAAGAGAAAACACAATAAGTGTCCGGGGCCCAAGACTGTTCAACTGCTCCCACCAGGCAAAAGGAAAATTTTCAATAAATCCCTAGTCAGAATCCGATTAGCTGGGCTGTGGTTCGTACTTTGGACTACGTGCGGCCAGCAGTAACAACCTGGTTGATTAGTTCCTGATCCATCGAGAGGCCTGGTTAAGGATTGGGCCGCGAGGGCGTTGACCCCGGAACACCCTCCAGGTAGACTCCAAGTATACTTAATTTTAACTGAGTATTCTTTATACAGTTGACATCTGAATTGCAGTAGCATTTATTGATGGCAAATAACCAACAGTATCACTCTTTACTATCGTTTCGTTGGGCACCCTTATACTGAAGCGAATCTATGAGTTAACAGAGGGATCAGGGTTATCTGACATCCTCCCCAAGGATTAGACAAAATGGTCTGTGCAGTATTTTTCACCATTTTAAAATGTATTTTCTCTAGTGTGGCTAGAGGTGGACCTTTGCTAGTGCTATGATAACTTTGTTCATGATTCTCTTCTTCCTGAACGTCAGGTTTGGCTGGAGGAGGAGACTGAACGGTGTTTACCTGTTTTGTAATGTTTTATACTCTGGGTGAGGTTCAACCACCGATTTAGCTTATCGGTATTGTCGAAGGCAAGAGTTGCGGGATTGGAAGGATGACTGGGATTGGAAGGATGACTGGATTGGAAGGATGACTGGGATTGGAAGGATGACTGGGCAAGGATTATGGGATTGGAAGGATAAGTAGGTAAGGGTTGTGGGAATGGAAGGATAACTGGGTAAACGTTGGGGATTGGAAGGATTATTGGGCAAGGGTTGTGGGAATGGAAGGATGACTGGAGGATGGTAGAACACCCTTGATAAATTAGACACATATACAACACTTGGGTATCTTTATTGAGGAAACGTTTCGCCACACAGTGGCTTCATCAGTCCATCAAAGGAGAAAGGTGAAGAACAGGAGGAGTTTGAGGTAATCAGTCCCTTAACCTTGAGTCGAGGTAATAAATCCATCAATCTTTAAAAGAATACAGCATATGTGCGAAGTAGTGGCTTATATACCGTAGACAGGAGAGGTGCAGCAGTTGTAGGAGGTGTCACATTTGACCAATGTGGAAGTAGGTTGTGCCCAAGGGTTAGGCAAGTGAAGAATTCCCTGCATTAAGATCCCAAGATGTTGCTGTGTCAGACAGTATGTAGATGAATGGCTCAGAGAACCGACAAGTTGGTAAATTAGACAAATATGAACACTTGGGTATCTTTATTGAGGAAACGTTTCCTCAATAAACATACCCAAGTGTTGCATATGTGTCTAATTTATCAACTTGTCGGTTCTCTGAACCATTCATGTACAGAACATCCTTATCAGCTTCTGTCATCTGTGTCTTCAGACAGTATGCATTTCCTCCAGTTTTAAATAAGACACATCATGAGCTATTGTATTAATGATCTTGAAGACCTTCATATTTCCTGTCATTTATTTTACTGTCCATCGTAACAATATGTGCAAAGGATCATTTTTAATGACTTCATGATGCCAGTCTGTCTCAACCTGCAGAACCAAGAGCAGCCTGGTCATGAAGATCTTCTTCACCAAGATATTCCTCTCCTATAATACCTCTTATTATGGCTGCTCTTGGTTTTTTATCTGGTCTGTCTTCTACCTCATCTTCACCTGACACTTCTGCATCCTCTGGAAAGTATCTGAATTCTTAGTCAACAGCCTCGGGTTTAGACTCACTTAAACACAAATATTTGGTCATCTTCTGAGAGGTAGCGTCATAAAACATCTTGTTAAGGATCTCCAAGAACAATATAAACATTTTTGAATTATCTATATGTACATCATCTGTATGTTTACTTTGTAGACGTTTTGCCATCCTGTGGCTCTGTCAATATAATATATAGATATATGTAAAGAAGACAATATATATATATATATATATATATATATATATATATATATATATATATATATATATGTGTGTGTGTGTGTGTGTGTGTAGGGGAAGGAAGGTGGGGTAGGGTCATCCTAGGAAAGGTTGGAGGGAGGGGTAAAGCACGTTTTGTGGGCAAGGGCTTGGACTTCCAGCAAGCGTGCGTGAGCGTGTTAGATAAGAGTAAATGGAGACGAATGGTTTTTGGGACCTGACGAGCTGTCGGAGTGTGACCAGGGTAATATTTTATGAACTTCCTTACATATCTCTCTCTCAGTATAATGTTATGACAGTGTCAATTACTTTCCGGGTTTACTACATTTTATCGTGTAGCTCTCTTCTCCGCTCCACTGAGTTCAAATTTAGAACTTTAAGGCGTTCCTGTAATTTAAACACTTCATTGGCTCTATGCGCGACGTAAAGGATCTCTACATCTGTTCCAGCACAATCGATTTGAAAAGTGTCACCAATGACAGGCACCTCAAGTCGGTACCTGATCAGCCGGGCTGTGGTTCGTACGTTGGACTGCGTGCGGCTAGCAGTAACAGCCTGGTTGATCAGGCTCTGTCCAACAAGAGGCCTGGTCACAGACCGGGCCGCAGGGGCGTTGACCCCTGGAATTCTCTCCAGGTAGACTCCAGGTAATGGCAACATTTTCCATGTTTTGAAAGTTCTCATTATCTACACCGTCATCTTCCTGGTTGTTGTGACATTTGCCTTATTGTGTTCTTTTCTTGTGTTATTTTTTTAGTTTTGTATACAAAGTCCCTTTTCAATACTTCATTATTTTTATATCTAAACAGCTATAACTAATCACCATTGAACGTTATGTTATTCTCAACTGCACATTGGAAAACCCTGCTTATATCTTCCTGCAATTTTCAGTGTCTTATGCTAAAAAATAACGTTTTAGATCATTTTTCATTATTTATAAATAATTTACATTAAAAAAAATACCAGTGAAAGTCACTAAAAATAAATATTATTATTGAATATTTCATGTATTTTTCGGTGTCATTTGCAAATGATATAAAACCGTGGTGGGTGTTTTTGTCTATGTCTGTTGTGAGGATAAGAAATAGCACAGGTGCCAGGACAGTGCCTTAGGGATCTGTGCCTGCTGTGAGGATAAGAAACAGCACAGGTGCCAGGACAGTGCCTTGGGGATCTGTGCCTGCTGTGAGGATAAGAAACAGCACAAGTGCCAGGACAGTGCCTTGGGGATCTATGTCTACTTTGAGGATAAGGAACAGCACAGGTGCCAGGACAGTGCCTTGGGGATCTGTGCCTGCTGTGAGGATAAGAAACAGTACAGGTGCAGGACAGTGCCTGGCACCTGTGTCAGAAATTTGAAAAGTCATCTGCTTACTTTAACCGCTATGCCTATGACCCTCAATTTGGGTGTAATCACAACATGATCGCATTTCTAAATTTGAATATCACATCTGCGTTTTGGGTTCCTTCCAACGCTTCTGTAATGTTATCATATTGTTTCAGTATTTGTGTCAAACATGATCTCCAATTCTAACACCATGTGGCTTGGGTTGTGCTGTTTCATATAGCTTGTAATGTTCTCATTACTCTTTACTCATTACTCTGTAATACTTAATTAGCGATCTACTACCTTATTTATAAAAAGGAGCTATGTATGCACTCTTTACTCTCTGGTATTTCACTCAGATCTAAGCTTTTTATCCAATGAATCTGGTCCAGGTGCTGAATAAACGGGCATGTTTCCCATATATTTTTTTTTAAATTCTATGGGATTAGCACTAATGTTAGTTACATGGTGTGTGTGGCATTCAGATGAAGTGAAAAAAGTTTTTGCATTCTCCACCCTGCCTTCATGTAGTGAGTCGCTGAACATTCTCCACCCTGCCTTCATGTAGTGGGTCGCTGAACATTCTCCACCCTTCCTTCATGTAGTGGGTCGCTGAACATTCTCCATCCTTCCTTCATGTAGTGGGTAGCTGAACATTCTCCATCCTTCCTTCATGTAGTGGGTCGCTGAACATTCTCCATCCTTCCTTCATGTAGTGGGTCGCTGAACATTCTCCACCCTTCCTTCATGTAGTGGGTTGCTGAACATTCTCCATCCTTCCTTCATGTAGTGGGTCGCTGAACATTCTCCACCCTGCCTTCATGTAGTGGGTCGCTGAACATTCTCCATCCTTCCTTCATGTAGTGGGTCGCTGAACATTCTCCACCCTTCCTTCATGTAGTGGGTTGCTGAACATTCTCCATCCTTCCTTCATGTAGTGGTCGCTGAACATTCTCCACCCTGCCTTCATGTAGTGGGTCGCTGAACATTCTCCATCCTTCCTTCATGTAGTGGGTCGCTGAACATTCTCCACCCTTCCTTCATGTAGTGGGTCGCTGAACATTCTCCATCCTTCCTTCATGTAGTGGGTCGCTGAACATTCTCCATCCTTCCTTCATGTAGTGGGTCGCTGAACATTCTCCATCCTTCCTTCATGTAGTGGGTCGCTGAACATTCTCCACCCTGCCTTCATGTAGTGGGTCGCTGAACATTCTCCATCCTTCCTTCATGTAGTGGGTCGCTGAACATTCTCCATCCTTCCTTCATGTAGTGGGTTGCTGAACATTCTCCATCCTTCCTTCATGCAGTGGGTCGCTGAACATTCTCCATCCTTCCTTCATGTAGTGGGTCGCTGAACATTCTCATCCTTCCTTCATGTAGTGGGTTGCTGAATTCTCCATCCTTCCTTCATGTAGTGGGTCGCTGAACATTCTCCATCCTTCCTTCATGTAGTGGGTCGCTGAACATTCTCCATCCTTCCTTCATGTAGTGGGTTGCTGAACATTCTCCATCCTTCCTTCATGTAGTGGGTCGCTGAACATTCTCCATCCTTCCTTCATGTAGTGGGTCGCTGAACATTCTCCATCCTTCCTTCATGTAGTGGGTTGCTGAACATTCCTCCATCCTTCCTTCATGTAGTGGGTCGCTGAACATTCTCCATCCTTCCTTCATGTAGTGGGTCGCTGAACATTCTCCATCCTTCCTTCATGTAGTGGGTTGCTGAACATTCTCCATCCTTCCTTCATGTAGTGGGTCGCTGAACATTCTCCATCCTTCCTTCATGTAGTGGGTCGCTGAACATTCTCATCCTTCCTTCATGTAGTGGGTTGCTGAACATTCTCCATCCTTCCTTCATGTAGTGGGTTGCTGAACATTCTCCATCCTTCCTTCATGTAGTGGGTTGCTGAACATTCTCCATCCTTCCTTCATGTAGTGGGTTGCTGAACATTCTCCACCCTTCCTTCATGTAGTGGGTTGCTGAACATTCTCCACCCTTCCTTCATGTAGTGGGTCGCTGAACATTCTCCACCCTTCCTTCATGTAGTGGGTTGCTGAACATTCTCCACCCTGCCTTCATGTAGTGGGTCGCTGAACATTCTCCACCCTGCCTTCATGTAGTGGGTCGCTGAACATTCTCCACCCTGCCTTCATGTAGTGGGTCGCTGAACATTCTCCACCCTTCCTTCATGTAGTGGGCTGCTGAACATTCTCCACCCTGCCTTCATGTAGTGGGTCGCTGAACATTCTCCACCCTGCCTTCATGTAGTGGGTCGCTGAACATTCTCCACCCTGCCTTCATGTAGTGGGTTGCTGAACATTCTCCATCCTTCCTTCATGTAGTGGGTCGCTGAACATTCTCCACCCTTCCTTCATGTAGTGGGTCGCTGAACATTCTCCATCCTTCCTTCATGTAGTGGGTCGCTGAACATTCTCCATCCTTCCTTCATGTAGTGGGTTGCTGAACATTCTCCATCCTTCCTTCATGTAGTGGGTTGCTGAACATTCTCCATCCTTCCTTCATGTAGTGGGTCGCTGAACATTCTCCATCCTTCCTTCATGTAGTGGGTTGCTGAACATTCTCCATCCTTCCTTCATGTAGTGGGTTGCTGAACATTCTCCATCCTTCCTTCATGTAGTGGGTGCTGAACATTCTCCATCCTTCCTTCATGTAGTGGTTGCTGAACATTCTCCACCCTGCCTTCATGTAGTGGGTCGCTGAACATTCTCCACCCTGCCTTCATGTAGTGGGTCGCTGAACATTCTCCATCCTTCCTTCATGTAGTGGGTCGCTGAACATTCTCCACCCTGCCTTCATGTAGTGGGTCGCTGAACATCGACTCCTTCAGAATTTCGTCCACGTCCTCTTCATCGTCCGTATATATACCATCGCATATCATTAGCCTGATTCTATAAGTTGTTCATAGCTTAGATTTTACATATGTAATACAAATATTTAGGCTTGTAATATCCTGGATGGCTTTTTGTTCCTTTTGTGTTTCTTTAGTTTAGCACGACAGCGTAAGTCTATTTCATATTACGTCACATTATTTATAAGTCTGAGGTTTTTTGCTCATTCAGAAGAACCAGGACTTTGTACTTTCTGACACTGAACTGTATCTACCATTTTTCTGACCTCGACATTAGCTTGTCTAAATCTTTTTAAAGTTCAATGGTTTCCTCCTCCAAATCAATTACGAGGCCTATTTTTGTGCCCTCAGGGAATTTAATCAGGTTGCGTTTCCTTCGTTTTGGACATTTATGCCCATTATGAACAACAATGGGACTATAATGGTTCTATGTGGAAAGCCAAGCGGGATCCGTCCCCATTCTGATTTCACTATTTCTGCAAATTCTTTGCTTCCCACTAAACAGCCATGAAAGAAATTTTCCTCAAATACCATGAGTGGTCACTTAATCTTCAGTGTGGAACACTATCAACTTAACCACCTGGCATTATTTATCATGGTATTCTGACTACAGTAACTCAGCAAATTTGACTGGCAAGGTCGCCTCCTTAATCATGTTGACAAACATTAATTAAATTATTATTAATAATAAAATAATAATAATAATAATAATAATAATAATAATAATAATAATAATAATAATAATAATATTTTTATTTCGTTGCAAGTTACAAGTATACATAGTTATTGGTAGTTACAATTATAAAACTGTAATGCAAGAGAGCCACTGGCATGCCATGGCATTAGGGGCAATAAAACTCTTAATATCGGCATTTGTGGGGACAACTAATAAAAAACTCAAATATTGTGGCAGGACCCAGATTACATGAAGGAGAGAGGAAGAAGAAAAGGCTTTTGGTGGAAAGGGGGTATTATCTGACCCTCGCCTCCAATATGGAATAACTTGTTTACTTACGTCGGTTTACGTGCGGCCAGCAGTAACAGCCTGGTTGATCAGACCCTGATCCATCACGGGCCTTGTCTCAGACCGGGCCGTGGGCATTGACCCCGAAACCCTTTTCCCAGGTATACTCCAGGTATTGTATCAAGGGAAAAGGGACCGGAAACAGAGTACAAGATCGGGTGACAAAAGTTACATACTTCCCTGAGAGACAAGGACCTTGAAGTAAGCGTAGTTTCTAACATTTTCCTGAGGTACAAGTCAGCCAAATATCCTCTATAACAAAAGCGAAACTTGCAAATTTAATGGTAACTTTCAGGGACTTCAACACAGTGTATGTAGGCCCATTTGGATATGCACCGCCAGTATGTAACCCCTCCACTGAGAAAGCATGAAAAGGCTGGAAAGAGTTGAAAGGCTTGAAACGAGACTAAGCCCAGGTAAAGGGGGAAGGAGGAGAGGCTGTGAAAAACAGAAGTACTATTAGAACACAGGTGCAGACTACTGGCCTGCACACCGGGTTTAAAACAAGATAAACCACATAGGAACAAGCAAAAGGACCGAATAAATATTTGTATTTCCTTCACCAGATAGTAATCGTATATATATATTATAAACAGATTATATTTTACAATAAGGCAAGATGCACAGTGAGAACTGTGACCAGACTTGAAGGTAAGTCTGCCAAGGATGATTCACGGGGTACCAGATCCCTTTTGAAAACTTTCGCAGTCTTCCTTGTGATAGGCTGGGTGAACCCATGAACTGGCATGATGATGGGGCCCCCGCTAGTTACACTCTTAGTACCAAGTTCACTAGTCAAGAGGCATACCTATATGGGTGTGTGACGTACATGGAATACAGTGTAACATAATCAACACATGCCATGCACCTGGTCGGGCAACCATCACAGGGATGTGTCCTCTCAAAAATCCTAATTACCAACAGTCTGGTATTTCAGGTACAGGTTTTGGATTTTTAAATGCGGTGGATCAAAGGTTTTCCCTCTTGAGTGTTTAATGTCAAAAAAAACCTTTATTTCTTTATTAAAGAGGAATAAAGTTTTGAAGAGGTATGATTATTTTGGCCGGGGTAGGAAGTGTAGGGTCAGCGGCAGCTGGATAATAAAATATTACCGCAAGATTCAGGTCTCCGGGGACACAAAAACTTTTTTCTGGGCACTCATTTGCATATTTACCTGGTATTAAAATATTGATTTATTTTGCTGTTTTTTTTTTTTTTTTCTGGAGATAATTATCTAGGATTTTTGTGTTGGTGGTGGGGGTTGGGGGTGATGGTGGTGGTGATGGTGGTGGTGGTAGTGGTGGTGGTGGTGGTAGTGATAGTAGTGGTTAGTGGTGGTGGTGGGTGGAGTGGTGGTGGTAGTGATGGTGGTGGTGGGGTGGTGGTAGTGGGGTGGTCGTGGTGATAGTAGTGGTGGTGGTGGTGATGGTAGTGGTGGTGTTCTTTGTGGTCGTGGTGGTTGTGGTGGGGGGGGTTGTGGGGGGGGTGGGGTGGTGAGGATGGTGGTGGTGGTGGGGGTGGTAGTGGTGGTGGTGGTGGTAATTGTGGTGGTGGGGTGGTGGTGGAGTGAGTGGTAGTGGTGGTGGTACTGGTGGTGGTGGTAGTGATGGTGGTGGGCTGGTGGTGGTGATGGTCGGAGGTGGTGATATTGGTGGTAGTGGTGGTGAGGTGGTGGTTTTGGTGGTAGGGTGGTGGTAGTGATGGTGGTGGACAGGGTAGTGGTGGTGAGGTGGTGGTAGTGTCGGTAGTGTTGGTAGTGGTGGTGGTAGTTTTGGTAGTTGTGGTAGTGGTACAAGTTATAATACTCACAATAATGGTCTTGATGACAATTATTATATTGGTAATTGTGACATGCTAAGAGTATGTACATTATGTTCGGTATATGTCACACCCATGGGCATGCCTATGCATGCCCTCCGACCAGTGAACAGGTTCTAAGGGTAAATGATTATAGGCCCCATCATTATACCAGTACCTTGGTTCAACCAGCCAGTCCAAGGAAGCCTGTCGAAGCTGTTTGATTCCCGGCGAAGGGTGGAAACATCTGACATGTTTCCTTACACGGTTGTCCATGTTCACCCATCAGTAAAATGGGTACCTGGGTGTTAGTCAAATGGTGTGGGTCGCATCCTGGGACAAAATTGACCTAATTTACCAAAAATGCCAACATAACAAGCGACTTTTTTATAGTGTTCACTGATGTCGTTTTGGTCTGTTACCTTG
>WNWK01015647.1:0-47227 GCA_009830355.1 Cherax destructor
AGCCCTGCACACCACTGCCTCTCCCTCCCCTAGCCAGCACACTACTGCCTCTCCCTTCCCTAGCCAGCACACTACTGCCTCTCCCTCCCCTAGCCTGCACACTACTGCCTCTCCCTCCCCTAGCCTGCACACTACTGCCTCTCCTTCCTAGCCCTGCACACTACTGCCTCTCCCTCCCCTAGCCCTGCACACTACTGCCTCTCCCTCCCCTAGCCCTGCACACTACTGCCTCTCCTCCCTAGCCCTGCACACTACTGCCTCTCCTCCTCTAGCCTGCACACTACTACCTCTCCATCCCCTACCCCTGCACACTACTACCTCTCCATCCCTGGCCCTGCACACACTGCCTCTCCATCCCCTAGCCTGCACACACTGCCTTCCCCTAGCCTGCACACTGCTACCTCTCCATCCCCTAGCCCTGCACACTACTGCCTCTCCCTCCCCTAGCCTGCACACTACTACCTCTCCATCCCCTAGCCCTGCACACTACTGCCTCTCCCTCCCCTAGCCCTGCACACTACTGCCTCTCCCTCCCCTAGCCTGCACACTACTGCCTCTCTCCCTAGCCAGCACACTACTGCCTCTCCCCCCTAGCCCTGCACACTACTGCCTCTCCCTCCCCTAGCCAGCACACTACTGCCTCTCCCTCCCCTAGCCCTGCACACACTGCCTCTCCTCCCCTAGCCCTGCACACTACTGCCTCTCCTCCCTAGCCTGCACACTACTGCCTCTCCTCCCTAGCCCTGCACACTACTGCCTCTCCCTCCCCTAGCCTGCACACTACTACCTCTCCATCCCCTAGCCTGCACACTACTACCTCTCCATCCCCTAGCCCTGCACAACACTGCCTCTCCCTCCCCTAGCCTGCACACTACTGCCTCTCCTCCCCTAGCCCTGCACACTACTGCCTCTCTCCCCTAGCCCTGCACACTACTGCCTCTCCCTCCCCTAGCCTGCACACTACTACCTCTCCATCCCCTAGCCCTGCACACTACTGCCTCTCCCTCCCCTAGCCCTGCACACTACTGCCTCTCCCTCCCCTAGCCCTGCACACTACTGCCTCTACCTCCTCTAGCCCTGCACACTACTGCCTCTCCCTCCCTTAGCCCTGCACACTACTGCCTCTCCTCCCTAGCCTGCACACTACTGCCTCTCCTCCCCTAGCCTGCACACTCTACCTCTCCTCCCCTAGCCCTGCACACTACTGCCTCTCCTCCCTAGCCTGCACACTACTGCTCTCCCTCCCTGCCTGCACATACTACCTCTCCATCCCCTAGCCCTGCACACTACTGCCTCTCTCTGCCTTAGCCCTGCACACTACTGCCTCTAACTTCCCTAGCCCTGCACACTACTGCCTCTAACTTCCCTAGCCCTGCACACTACTGCCTCTCCCTCCCTTAGCCTGCACACTACTACCTCTCCATCCCCTAGTCCTGCACACTACTGCCTCTCCCTCCCCTAGCCTGCACACTACTACCTCTCCCTCCCTTAGCCCTGCACACTACTGCCTCTCCCTCTTCTAGCCCTGCACACTACTGCCTCTCCCTCCCTAGCCCTGCACACTACTGCCTCTCCCTCCCCTAGCCTGCACACTACTACCTCTCCATTCCCTAGCTCTGCACACTACTGCCTCTCACTCCCCTAACCTGCACACTACTACCTCTCTATCCCCTTGCCCTGCACACTACTGCCTCTCCCTCCCCTATCCCTTCACACTACTGCCTCTCAATCTCCTAGCCCTGCACACTACTGCCTCTCCCTTTCCTAGCCCTGGACACTACTGCCTCTCCCTCCCCTAGCCCTTCACACTACTGCCTCTCCCTCCCCTAGCCCTGCACACTACTGCCTCTCCCTCCCCTAGCCTGCAAACTACTACTTCTCCATCCCCTATCCCTGCACACTACTGCCTCTCCCTCCCCTAGCCCTGCACACTACTGCCTCTTCCTCCCATAGCCTGTACACTACTGCCTCTCCCTCGTTCTTAACCTCCGCTTATTCTTCCTCCAGCACACCCCTTCCTGCACTAATGTTATAATGATTATATGAATAAGCATAACACCAAACATATCAGTGGAGGTCCATATCAGTGGAGGTCCATATCAGTGGAGGTCCATATCAGTGGAGGTCCATATAATGGAGGTCCATATAGTGGAGGTCCATATCAGTGGAGGTCCATATCAGTGGATGTGCATATCAGTGCAGGTGCATATCAGTGCAGGTGCATGTCAGCGGAGGTGCATGTCAGCGGAGGTGCATGTCAGCGGAGGTGCATGTCAGCGGAGGTGCAGGTCAGCGGAGGTGCATGTCAGCGGAGGTCCATATCAATGGAGGTGCATATCAGTGGAGGTGCATATCAGTGGAGGTGCATATCAGTGGAGGTGCATATCAGTGGAGGTGCATATCAGTGGAGGTGCATATCAGTGGAGGTGCATATCAGTGGAGGTGCATATCAGTGGAGGTGCATATCAGTGGAGGTGCATATCAGTGGAGGTGCATATCAGTGGAGGTGCATATCAGTGGAGGTCCATATCAGTGGAGGTGCATATCTGTGGAGGTGCATATCTGTGGAGGTGCATATCAGTGGAGGTGCATATCAGTGGAGGTGCATATCAGTGGAGGTGCATATCAGTGGAGGTCCATATCAGTGGAGGTCCATAGCTGCCTACACTTCCCTGGCAAACTTTACAATGGCATTCAGGTACTTCAACAAAGTATCCCTCAGAACCTAATATGTGACGTCCGTCAGACTTACCATAGAGTACTCAGCACCAGTGTCGAACCCTCGCCTGAACGTTCAGAGATTCTCTGTGACTCTAATCCCCATATGAAGAAAGAATAAAGGAGAGTGAAGGCTGATATGAGTACAACATACAAGATAAACTAATAACTTTCTGGGGCTAGATACTGACTGAAGGAAGGGAATAAACGATTGTAACAATAGACACACGAGTCATAAACCATGTGTTCATTCTGGTGTTGGTTAGTAAACGGAATGATTTTGATGAATCCGTTCTGGAAGCAGCTTATGTACGACAGGATCCAGGAATACCATGTGAACTCTTGTAATAGATGACCTAGGAACTGAGACTCAACTCTACCTGGAAGGTATGGCAATGCAGTAGTAATGTAAATAGGACGTATAATGTGGGCTAAGGCAATATGACTCACGAAATCAAAATAACACGAGAGCAAACGAATCTCAGTACGGGATTAAAGATTTAGATTTTGCCACCGAAGTGGCTAGTTTATTGCTTACCCCTTATTCATACTATGGAGGGATATGGATAAGAGCATATGGATACTCAAAAGACCTAGGAACTAGGTCCCAAAAGGGTTAACAGGAGTACATCTGGATTTATATCTACAGTTCACTTATCTGTTACAAAGAAATTTAGGAAATTTGCTTAATATATCTGGTATCTTATTTATATTAATAAGATATCTTGACATGTCACATAGGTTATTATATTGTCTATTTCCATATACCTCAATAAGTGGACAATTAAGCACATAGTGTTCAAGATAGGGACCATAGGGCTGGCCACATCTCTCTCATTTGGTTTGATCATACAGGACAACGGATGTAACTTGAACTTGGACTCACCTGCCTCGGGTTCAAGTCCACGCCCGTTCTGTGGTTTGATTACGGCAGTATATTATGAAGACGTTCCATCCACCAGGAACTTGATAAAGTTAAATTTATCAAATGCAAATAATGTGACATTTTATTGTGGCAACGTTTCGCTATCCAGAAGCTTTGTCAAGCCGTTGCCACAAATGTCCTATTAGTTGCATCTGTGTTTATTTACCTAACGTTTTGTCGGTAATTCTACCATTATTACTAAATTGATCAAGTCCTCGATGGACTAAGGTCCTCAGTAAAATGCCATAACAAGTATTGTGTTTTCTCTACCAGGAAGACACACAACACTGCTGTAATTACAGTCTCACCAACTGTAATTACAGTAGGTAATTTGAGATGGTGAGACGAGAAGAGTAACATAGTCGACCCTATTATTGACAATTGATGGCCTGATAAATATGACAGGTGTGCCACACCTGGGTACCTACAGTGATGAGACGCTTTGCTAATCCAGAGAAATAATCACTGGTCAACAATTAGTTAATGAGATTAGTTAATTCTTATGTATTTTCATGTCCTGAAACCAAATATCACCTTGAAAAATGCTTATTGGCTATAGGTTTAAAGATACGAGACATGTAATATTTGATTATTTTATTATAACGTAAAATATGTGTCAGTATGTTTTAAACTCTAATCCGTACGTACTCTCTGCCTTTTTGCTTGACGCTTATAGTGGGCTGAAGAATCATCTCTTGCCGATGTCCAGCAATAGTCTGCAAGCATTCTTGTGCCCCATTTGCCCTGGTACCATTTTTCCATGGTTGAAATATCTTGGTGAAACCTTTCACCATGTTCGTCACTAACTGCCCCACAGTTCGCTGGAAAAAAGTCTAAATGTGAGTCCAAAAAGTGTTCTTGTAAGCCTTGATGAGGTTTTCCACGAATTCTTCATAGTTGCCTTCCCTTCTGTTTCTGAAAAATCCCTTTGAAACTACCTTGAATGCTTCCCAAGCAGCTTTCTCCTCCCCATAAGGTCTGATTCAAAGTCACCATCTTTAAAAAACTCTCGAATCTGAGGACCATTGAAGACTCAGTGAGGGTAATTTTGAGGAGATGGAGTCTTAAACCTTGGGTAGCTTTAAAACTACCTACTTTGAAGACTGTCACATGCAGCTTTCTCCACCTGACCCAGCATTCTCCACCTGACTAAATCCTATAAATACTCATGTTTCTTTTATCCAGGTAGATCTGTTTGTGACTCGATAAAGCCCACTGCGTGGGCGAAACGTTGTCAATAAAGGATCACATTATACTGCTTATGTGTTTATTTTTCCATTGCGTCGGTATTTCATACCATTTATTTCCAAGGAGAGGAGTTTGAGGTAATCAGTCCCTCGGCCTGGAGTCGATGTGTTCAGTCCATCAATCTTGTAGAAAGTACAGCATAGGGCGTAGAAGTTGCTTATATACTACAGTATATACTACTACAGTATATAAGCAACTTCTACGCCCTATGCTGTACTTTCTACAAGATTGATGGACTGAACACATCGACTCCAGGCCGAGGGACTGATTACCTCAAACTCCTCCTCTCCTTACACCGTTCTGCTTTGTATGGACTGATGAAGCCACTGTGTGGCGAAACGTTTCCTCAATAAAGATTCCCATATGTTGCATAAGTGTCTCAATCTTCAACTCGTCGGGTTTCAAAACCATTTACCACCTTGTATGACTGCTGGAACAATAATGAAGGTCAGTGAGACTGTGAGTGTTGTAAGAAACACACTGCCGCAAGCCTGTTGCAACCTGTTGTGACACGTAGGTCTATATTGAAAAGTAGAGCTAACAAACAATTTTAACCATGATATTCATTATCAGTGACCTAAAATTAGTTGGAAATTGCTACTCTGGTCTCCGGAGCATTTTGGTTGTTGACCAGTGTGAGAGTGGAAGAAATAAAGAGGTAATTTCAGGTGTTCAGTCAGTTGCCACTTCCTCTACTGTCACCAGTACTTACATTCTCGGTATTGGATTTAAAATAGTCTGCTTGGCGAAACGTTTCATCATTAAAGATGTTCAAGTGTTGCACAAGTGACTTGATCATCTACATGTCGACAATGCATACAATTATTGCAACGATACACAAGATCTACATCCACTATCCATGTTTCAGAGACTTGGATGATGGGATTCTGGTTTTAGTGAGCACTGCTCACCTCGTCCCAGGAGGCAATTGTTTTGAAGATTGGTGGAGTCGCTCACCAAAGAAAAGGAAATGATAGTGATTCGTAGCTTTTCAGTGTGTTATTATGGTGAACCAGTCATGTCAGGAACACGTCAGTTCCTCTGTATTCTAATATCCTATTTTTCCCCTATAATGTACCTTGTCCATAATTACAAGACTTCACTTGACGAAAGCAGACAAAGTAAATGCGATAGTAATTATGGACAAGGTAGATTATAGGGAAAAAATAAACATAATATTAGGAGACATAGAAACACAGGCGCCTGTTTACTGCCCCACTAAAGCCAGTAAGAGAGAGTTCTCCAGTGTCTCCTGCAGTGGGTGACTCTCTTCTCTTAGAGAAGCTTGTGTGAACTTTTCTTTCCATTTAACATTATCTCTTAACTGTGAAATCTTCAGAGAGATGAATTCTTTCGCTTTAACTGGGATCAAATACACGTACAGTACTTGATCAGATACCCTGACTGTAACTGGTCGAATATATAGACGTCAGGAGGCAGTAGCGAGGACGTCAGCTGGCTGAACAGGCAGGTACAAGTGTCCAGGTGAGGCAGGTACAAGTGTCCAGGTGAGGCAGGTACAAGTGTCCAGGTGAGGCAGGTACAAGTGTCCAGGTGAGGCAGGTACAAGTGTCCAGGTGAGGCAGGTACAAGTGTCCAGGTGAGGCAGGTACAAGTGTCCAGGTGAGGCAGGTCCAGGTGAGGCAGGTACAAGTGTCCAGGTGAGGCAGGTACAAGTGTCCAGGTGAGGCAGGTACAAGTGTCCAGGTGAGGCAGGTACAAGTGTCCAGGTGAGGCAGGTACAGGTGAGACAGGTATAAGTGTCCAGGTGAGGCAGGTACAAGTGTCCAGGTGAGGCAGGTACAGGTGTCCAGGTGAGGCAGGTACAGGTGTCCAGGTGAGGCAGGTACAGGTGTCCAGGTGAGGCAGATACAGGTGTCCAGGTGAGGCAGGTACAGGTGTCCAGATGAGGCAGATACAGGTGTCCAGGTGAGGCAGGTACAGGTGTTCAGGTGAGACAGGTACAGGTGTCCAGGTGAAACAGGTACAGGTGTCCAGGTGAGGCAGGTACAAGTGTCCAGGTACAGCTGTTCTACTCGTGTATTCCCACACTTGTATTTACAACCTCCCATATAGTAAATTCTTCACATCAACAGTTTATATTAAATTAAAAATCAGTCGCTGTACTTGCAAATGAGGGACAAAAAATATATATATTTTAGTTGTCCCCGCGAGTGTGACGTCATAAACGCTGTGTTTGTTGTAATTGTTTTGTGTATTAAAAAAAGATAAATTGGATAGCTAATGGGTTTCACTTTTAATTTCTTTGCTATATTTTTCTCCTCTTTATTGTTAGTGTTATCTTTCATTGTTGTTGTTGGAGTAATATTTTCGGTGTTTTTGTTACTAGACCAATAACGTCATCAGTGTTCTTGTTACTGGACTAGTAACGTCATCAGTGTTCTTGTTACTGGACCAGTAACGTCATCAGTGTTCTTGTTACTGGACCAGTAACGTCATCAGTGTTCTTGTTACTGGACCAGTAACGTCATCAGTGTTCTTGTTACTGGACCAGTAATGTGAGTCGACTACTGGGAACATCACGAACGACACCAAGGAAGGTAAGAACATTGTTCTTGTTGGGGATAGTCAAATTAGGTACATGGATAGGGCCTTCTGCTTGAAAGATAGAAGTAGGAGACAGAGGGTTTGCTTTCCTGGGGCTGGGATGGAGGATATTGTTAGCCGTCTGGACGACATCATGAGAGGTAATGGGAGCAATCCTATTATCTGTCTCAGTGCTGGAGGCAACGATGTTGGCAGACGTAGGAGTGAGGACCTGACTAGCAGGTATAGATCAGCAATAGACATAATTAGGAAGAAGGGTGGGAACCCTGTCATATGTGGTATTTTGCCAAGGAGAGGAGTTGGAGATGAATGGCTGTCCAGGGCAATTGGTGTCAATTGCTGGCTGCACAAACACTGTAAGGATAATGCAGTACCATTCATTTGCAACTGGGACCACTTCTATGGCCGAAATGACATGTATGCCAGGGATGGGGTTCACTTATCCAGGGCAGGTGTGGATTTTCTTGCTAGCTCAGTTGAGGGTGTTGTTAGGACTTTAAACTAGGATTAGTTAGAGGTATGGGTTTAGAAATGGGAAATACTGAATGTCGAATTATAGATCTAGGCTTTGATATAAAAAATCTTAACAATAACAAGGACAGTAATAGGTATAGTGGAAAAACAGAAAGGAGCAGGAAGGGTAAAGAGAAAGGAGGGTCTTTAAAAGTGTATTATACGAATAGTCGTAGTGCTAGGAATAAGATGGACGATTTGAGATTAGTTGCAAGTGCAGGTAACATTGATGTATTTGCCATAACTGAGACGTGGTTCAATACGAAAAATAGGGACATGCCTGCTGAATGTCATATACAGGGTTTTAAATTGTTCCAAGTAGACAGAAGTATCGGGAAGGGGGGTGGAGTGGCACTGTATGTCCGAGATCGCTTGAACTGTTGCATAAAAAAGGGAATTAAGTCTGAAATAACACATACAGAGTCTGTCTGGATAGAATTTTAAGAGGGGCATGAAAATTGATTTTAGGTGTGATATACCGTTCCCCAAACTTACATAGGGACCAAGGGAGATTACTATAGGAGGAAATTGTTAAGGCCACAATGCACGATAACGTAGTTATTCTGGGAGACTTCAACTTTAGTCAGATTGATTGGAATTTTTGACTGGGAATTTAGAATCTAACGACTTCTTAGAAGTAGTTCAAGATTGTTTTGAAGCAGTTTGTGACAGAACCTACAAGGGAAATAACCTGCTTGACTTAGTTCTAGCAAACAAGGAAACCCTTGTTAATAATTTAGAAATTACAGAGGAACTCGGCGCAAGCGACCACAAATCAATTACCTTTGGCATTGAATGGAAGTTTCATAGTAGGAATAACTCAGTAACGGTCGCAGATTTTCGCTTAGCAGATTACAATGGACTTAGAGAACACTTATCATCTGTGGACTGGAGTAATGAAGAGAGCTATCAATATGACAGTTTTCTGAACACTATACATGCTGCCCAAAGAACATTTATCCCATATAAAGAAATTAGATCGAATAGAAATGACCCAAAATGGATGAATAATAGGCTCAAATATCTTTTAGGGCAGAAGAAAGGAATTTATAGGCGTATCAAAGGAGGTGAGGGTCATCTTATGAATCAGTATATTGACATTAAGAGGGACGTTAAAAGGGGATAAGAAAAGCTAAACGGGACTACGAAATTAAAGTTGCTAGGGATTCGAAAACTAACCCAAAAGTTTTTCCAGGTGTATCGAACAAAAGTTAGAGATAAGATAGGTCCCCTTAAAAATAATTATGGGTATCTTACTGACAAAGAGAATGAAATGTGCTCTATTTTTAATAATTATTTTCTCTCGGTTTTCACTCAGGAAGACACTAATAATATCCCAAGAATTAGGTATTTTAGTGGGCCTGAAGAAGATAAATTATGTAGTATCACTGTCACTACCGAAATGGTTATCAAACAGATAGACCGTTTGAAGCAAAATAAATCGCCAGGTCCTGATGAGCTTTTTTCAAGGGTTCTTAAGGAATGCAAAATGGAACTCTGTGAACCCTTAACTAACTTTTTAACCTATCTCTTCAAACAGGTGTAGTGTCTGATACGTGGAAGATAGCTAATGTAATTCCTATTTTTAAAGCAGGGGACAAGTCGTTACCATCAAATTACCGCCCAATAAGTCTAACATCAATTGTAGGCAAATTATTTGAGTCGATTATAGCTGATAACATAAGAAGCCATCTCGATAGGCATAATTTGATTAATGATACTCAACATGGATTCACCAGGGGCCGTTCCTGCCTAACTAATTTATTAACTTTTTTCAGTAAGGCTTTTGAGGCAGTTGATCATGATAAAGAATTCGATATTGTTTATCTGGATTTTAGTAAGGCTTTTGATAGAGTACCACATCAGAGACTGTTAAAGAAAGTGGCTGCTCACGGCATTGGGGGAAAAGTGTTTTCATGGATCGAGTCATGGCTCACCAATAGGAAGCAGAGGGTGTGCATTAATGGGATTAAATCTGAGTGGAGATCTGTAACAAGTGGCGTTCCACAGGGATCGGTTTTGGGCCCGTTGTTGTTTATAATATATATAAATGACCTTGACGAGGGAATTACTAGTGATATGAGCAAATTCACTGATGACACGAAGATAGGTAGGATAATCGATTCAGACGTAGATGTCACGGAACTTCAGGAGGATTTAGACAAACTCAATTCCTGGTCAGAAAAATGGCAGATGCAGTTCAATGTAGATAAATGCAAAGTTCTAAAGCTCGGGAATGTTCATAACCCTAGCACCTACCAGCTTAATAATGTTGAACTCAGCCGTACAGAATGCGAAAAGGATTTGGGGGGTTATGGTAAGCAGCAACCTTAAACCAAGTCAGCAATGCCTAAGCGTAAGAAATAAAGCAAATAGATTACTGGGATTTATATCAAGAAGTGTAAGCAACAGAAGTCCAGCGGTTATATTACAGCTTTATACATCATTAGTAAGGCCTCACCTAGATTACGCAGCTCAGTTCTGGTCTCCATTTTACAGAATGGATATAAATTCGTTAGAAAACATTCAGCGACGAATGACAAAGTTAATTCATAGCATTAGAAATCTTCCGTATGAAGAATGATTGAAGACCCTTAAATTACATTCACTTGTAAGACGAAGAATGAGGGGAGACATGATCGAGGTATATAAGTGGAAGATGGGTATTAATAAGGGGGATATAAATAAGGTATTGAGGATATCTCTCCAAGAGAGAACCCGCAATAATGGATTCAAATTGGATAAGTTTAGATTTAGAAAGGATATAGGGAAATATTGGTTTGGAAATAGGGTAGTTGATGAGTGGAACAGTCTGCCTAGTAGGGTTATTGAAGCTAGGACCTTGGGTAGTTTCAAATTTAGGTTGGATAAATACATGAGTGAGAGGGGTTGGATTTGAGTGGGACTCGCACTTGAGTTAATAGAATCATTAAAGCATATTTCTTGGATAGAATTGAAAATTAGGTTGGGCAATTATTCTGTTAGTGGGATGGATTGTGAAGGACCTGCCTAGTATGGGCCAACAGGCCTGCTGCAGTGTTCCTCCTTTCTTATGTTCTTACGCTTAGGCATTGCTGTCTTGGTTTAAGGTTGCTGCTTACCATCACCCCCAAGTCCTTCTCGCAATCTGTATGGCTAAGTTCTACGTTATTTAACTTATAAGTGCTTGGGTTATGGACACTCCCGAGCTTCAGAACCTTGCATTTATCTATGCAAGGTCAATAAAATCATTAGCTAGTAATATTACCACAATCGAGTTTAGACAGGTGTTCCCCAAGTCCAATATAATCGGCAGAACGAAAATTGAGGACTTTTACCGTATTATCTTTATTATCGTACTCCCAGGTAATATTAAAAATAATGGATTTGTGATCACTTGCGCCAAGCTCTTCAGTGATCTCCAGATTATTTACAAGTGTTTCTTTATTTAACAAGACTAGGTCGAGCAAATTATTACCTCTGTTAGGTTCTGTTACACTCTGTTCAGAAAACAGTCCTGAACTACTTCCATAAAGTCTCTGGACTCCAGATTACTGGTCAAAGAAGTCCAGCCAGTTTGACTAAAGTTAAAGACCCCTACTATCACTACGTTATTGTGTCTAGAAGTTCTAACAATTTCGTCCCAAAGAAGTCTCCCTCTATCGTGATCCAAGCCTGGAAGTCGGTATATTACACCTAGAATTAATTTGTCTTAACCTAGAAACTCTACCCAAACAGATTCTGTTACTAATCCATCTATTTTTATACCTGTTTGTATGCAACAATTTATATGTTTTCGTACATATAATGCAACTCCACCCCCTTCCCGTCATATCTATCTACATGGAACAACTTAAACCCTGAATATGACACTCAGCAATCATATCCCGACTCTTTAAATTATACCATGTTTCAGTTATTGCAATGACATCAAAGTTCCCAGCACACGCTACCAAACGTAATTCATTAATCTTATTTCTTGCACTTCGACTATTAACATAAAATACATTAATAAGTTTTTTCTTCTGCACCTTTTTCCTATTTACCTTTGCTTTTACACAGTTTCTGTAATTTTCATTTCCCAGTGTTACTCCCTGACTGTTATTATTAAGATTTATAATATCAAGCCAAAGTCAATATATCCATACTCATTATTTTCCTAAACCCATACCTCTAACTAATCCTAGTTTAAAGGCCTAACAACACCCTCAACTGAACTAGTAAGAAAACCCACACCTACCTTGGATAAGTGAATTCCATCCCTGGCATACATGTCATTTCTACCGTAGAAGTGGTCCCAGTTGTCAATGAATGGTACTGCATTATACTTAGTGTTTGTCCAGCCAACAATTAATACTAATTGCTCTGGACAACCATTCATTTCCAACACACCTTCTTGGCAAAATGCCACATATAACAGGGCACCCTCTCTTCTTCCTTATGTCTATTGCTGTCCTGTACCTTCTAACTAAATCCTCACTTTTACACTTGCCTACATCATTGCTTCCAGCACTGAGGCAGATAATAGGATTGATCCCATTACCATTCATGATGTCGGCTAACAATATCCTTCATCCTAGCCCCAGGAAAGCAAACCCTCTGTCTCCTAGTCCTATCCTTCAAGCAGAAGGGCCTACCCATGTACCTAATCTGACTATCCCCAACTAGAACAGTGTTCCTACCTTCCTTGGTGTCGTTCGTCGTGACGTTCCCAGTAGTCGACTCACATTCTTTGAGAAACACAGAGAATAGGTTCGAAGTTTCCACAACAGTCTCCTGGATCTTCGTTTTTTCTGCCTCTCCATCTGTCCTCTTGATTCTTAACTCCAGCCACTGTCCAGGTTCCTTTCTTGACTTGAGGATTCACAACAGGAGGATTACTACGAATCCTCTTGTTTTCCTCAGTCAGTCTCTGTATCTTAAGCTTAGCCACCCTCAGTTCCTCCTTAAGCTGCTGGTCGAGTTGCTCAATAGAGGACATTTTTTGTTCAAATTCACAGAGAGCTCACTAGATAAGTATTCACAGCAAAGTACAGGTCACCACTGGCAAAGTACAGGTCACCACTGGCAAAGTACAGGTCACCACTGGCAAAGTACAGGTCACCACTGGCAAAGTACAGGTCACCACTGGCAAAGTACAGGTCACCACTGGCAAAGTACAGGTCACCACTGGCAAAGTACAGGTCACCACTGGCAAAGTACAGGTCACCACTGGCAAAGTACAGGTCACCACTGGCAAAGACAGGTCACCACTGGCAAAGTACAGGTCACCACTGGCAAAGTACAGGTCACCACTGGCAAAGTACAGGTCACCACTGGCAAAGTACAGGTCACTACTCTTTCTGTCTCTCTCTCCCCCTCTAAGAACGTCCAACAAGAGTGGAGTCATCCTTGTATTCTTCTGAGCTGGTTTAGAAAGACACGTAAGCAAACACTAGGACACATTTATTAGAAAACTTTTCGGTCCTGGGACCTTGATCACTTCTAACACACAGAAGTTGAAAGACATTATATATAGGCGGAGAGTGAGGTGTGAGTGACGCATGGTGACCTGAAGAATGCCCAACATGGCATTCTGTTTGTTAGAAGTGATCAAGGTTCCAGGACCGAAACGTTTTCTAATAAATATATCATAGTGTTTGCTTACGTCTTTCTAAACCAACTTGTCGGTATTTATTACCAAGGTTTAAACCATTCTTCTGAGCTAAACTAAGGAGACCAACTTGGCTGAGTTGGTCTCTGAAAGTGCCAAGTACCGCAGCGTCCAGGTACGATAACCAGCACCTCGTCAACAAGCATAAGTTGGATAAGACATTGTTTACAGCAGTGAAGAAATGACAAGGTTCCCAGTGGGAAGCATTATCCCAGACAGCGTTTAGCTTTGTATAGTTTTGTCAAAAGGTTCTACAGAGAGCGAAATATTGTCCCAAGCTAAACTTCCTCAACGATCTGGGTTTTTCCTTCCCTGGTATGAGGATTTCAAGGTTTATCACCTCCCGTCTTCACGCACTGCTTCACTCATCACAACTTCCGCTGCAACAATAATTCCCTTCCTAAACATGAAACTTTTTCTTTGCACCTGCCGTCTCTGTTCACTAGTAGTAGTAAGTAGGTACCTGCGTGTTAGGGAACTGCTGTTTGTCGCACTCTGGTGCAGATGATCCTAAATGCAAATAAACCAGTCTGGCGGCAGCGGCAGCGATGATGATGGTGATGATAATGATGATGATGATGATGATGATGATTATCATGCCCAGTGGCACCAGATTTCTGTTATTCACTGTTGTTTCTCCACCACTTCTCGTGCTGTCTCTCTTATTAACCGTTGATTGTATCACCTCATGTCGAAGCTGACACTCGTGATTAACACTTACCACGAACAAGATTGACACTGTTAACGTGCATGACTGACACGCATTACATGCATGAAGGACATGAATCACGTGCATGATTTATAATGATCCAAAAATACTTTTTATGGGTAGTTAAAATAAGTTTTTTAAGGCCTGAGTAGCTATGGTATAGGGATAGTGTGCCTACACACACTATCACACACACCCCCTCTCTCACACACACACACACGCTATGAATCGACTCCTGCAACCACAACTAGGTGAGTACACTATCACCCACCCACACACACACACACACACACACACATTATCACACACAGGAGGAAAACAACAGTCAAGGACCAAGTAATCAGGCTGAGGAAGGAAGGAGGGGAGGTCACAAGAAATGACCACGAAGTATGTGAGGAACTCAACATGAGATTCAAAGAAGTGTTCACAGAGGAGACAGAAGGGACTCCAGAAAGGCGGAGAGGTGGGGTACACCATCCGGTGTTGGATACAATACATACAACCGAGGAAGAAGTGAAGAGGCTGCTAAGCGAGCTAGATACCTCAAAGGCCATGGGGCCGGATAACATCTCTCCATGGGTAATGAGAGAGGGAGCAGAGGCGCTATGTGTACCACTAACAACACTGTTCAACACATCTATCGAAACAGGGCGACTACCTGAAGACACCAAATATAGTCCCAATTTTTAAAAAAGGAGACAGACACGAAGCACTAAACTACAGACCAGTGTCACTGACATGTATAGTATGCAAGGTCATGGAGAAGATTATCAGAAGAGTGGTGGAGCACCTAGAAAGGAATGAGCTTATCAACGGCAACCAGCACGGTTTCAGGGATTGGAAATCCTGTGTCTCAAACCTACTGGAATTCTATGACAGGGTGATGGCAGTAAGACAAGAGAGAGAGATTGAATTTTCTTGGACTGTAAGAAGGCATTTGAAACAGTTCCACACAAGAGATTAGTGCAGAAGCTGGAGGACCAGTCAGGGATAACAGGGAAGGCACTACATTGGATCAGGGAATACCTGTCAGGAAACAGCAGCGAGTCATGGTACGTGGCGAGGTGTCAGAGTGGGCGCCGGTGACGAGTGGGGTTCCACAGGGGTCAGTCCTACGCCCGGTGCTGTTTCTGGAATTTGTGAACGACATGACGGAAGGAATAGACTCCGAAGTGTCCCTGTTTTGCAGATGATGTGAAGTTGATGAGAAGAATTCAATCGGACGAGGACCAGGCAGAACTACAGAGGGATCTGGAGAGGCTGCAGACCTGGTCCAGCAACTGGCTCCTGGAGTTCAACCCCACCAAATGCAAAGTCATGAAGATTGGGGGAAGGGCAAAGAAGACCACAGATAGAGTACAGTCTTGGGGGCCAGCGCCTACAAACCTCACTCCAGGAAAAGGATATTGGGGTGAGTATAACACCGGAGCACATCTCCTGAGGCGCACATCAACCAAATAACTGCTGCAGCATATGGGCGCCTAGCAAACCTAAGAACAGCATTCCGACATCTTAATAAGGAGTCATTCAGGACCCTGTACACTGTGTACGTTAGGCCCATACTGGAGTATGCAGCGCCAGTTTGGAACCCTCACCTAGCCAAACATGTAAGGAAACTAGAGAAAGTGCAAAGGTTTGCAACAAGACTAGTCCCATAGCTAAGGGGTATGTTCTACAAGGAGATGTTAAGGAAATCGACCTGACGACACTGGAAGACAGGAGAGATAGAGGGGATATGATAACGACATATAAAATAATGAGAGGAATCGACAATTTGGACAGACAGAATGTTCCAGAGGTGGGACACAGCAACAAGGGGTCACAGTTGGAAGTTGAAGACTCAGATGAACCACAGGGATGTTAGGAATCATTTCTTCAGTCACAGAGTGGTCAGGAAGTGGAATAGTCTGGGAATTGATGTAGTGGAGCAGGATCCATACATAGCTTTAGGAAAGGTATGATAAAGCTAGTGGAGCGGGTAGAGTGACCGAGTAGCGGCCAGTGAAGAGGCGGGGCCAGGAGCTGTGACTCGACCCCTGCAACCACAACTAGGTGAGTACAACTAGGTGAGTACAACTAGGTGAGTACAACTAGGTGAGTGTACACACTATCTCACACACACACTATAACACACACACACACACTATCACACATACACACACACACTATCACACATACACACACACACACACACTATCATACGTACAAATACATACACACACACACTATCACACATACACACACACTATCATACGTACACATACACACACACACACACACACACACACACACACACACACACACAACCACACTATCACACATTCACACACACATACACTATCACACGCACACACACACACACACAAACACACACACAAACACACACACACACACACACACATACACTAACACACACACACAATCACACATTCACACACACATACACTATCACACACACACACACACACACACACAACCACACTATCACACATTCACATACACTATCACACACACACACACACACACACACAACCACACTATCACACATTCACACACACATACACTATCACACACACACACACACACACAACCACACTATCACACATTCACACACACACATACACTATCACACACACACACACACACAACCACACTATCACACATTCACACACACATACACTATCACACACACACACACACACACACACACACACACACACACACACACACACACACACACAAACACACGCGAGCACACAGGAACTATGAATCAACCCTCTGCAACCATGTACTTGCGAGTACACACACAACAGGCATAACAACATAATAATTACTCAAGACATATAGGCAACAATACCAGTGCAACACTTGCAATATGCCTTCAATTATTGCAGAACACTGATTATATATGTAGCAGCCCAGTTTACATTCCATTACCCCAGTTAAAAATTCATTGCTAGGAATATATCACTGTCTTGTGCTGAATAAAATTTAATAAGGGTTTTTAATGAGTCTTTAAGATTTAAGACTCAAAGTCTTCTGGTGTGTACAGAGTTTAGTGGATCATTGATCACTCAAGTGTAAAAGATTTTGTTAGTGCTGTTGTATGGCACTCTTGTATGATACTATATATTGTGAGTATGGCGTTATGAAGTGTGAGTATAGCACCATATATTGTGTGACATTAGTGTGAATATGGCATCATATATTGTATGACACTATATAGTGTGAGTATGGCACCATATATTGTGACACTATATAGTGTGAGTATGGCACCATATATTGTGTTACATGTAGTGTATGACACCATATATTGTGTGACACTATATAATGTGAGAATACCACCATATATTGAGTGACATATAGTGTGAGTATGGCACCATATATTGTGTGACACTATATAGTGTGAGTATGGCACCATATATTGTGTTACATGTAGTGTATGACACCATATATTGTGTGACACTATATAATGTGAGAATACCACCATATATTGTGTGACATATAGTGTGAGTATGGCACCATATATTGTGTTACATGTAGTGTATGACACCATATATTGTGTGACACTATATAATGTGAGAATACCACCATATATTGAGTGACATATAGTGTGAGTATGGCACCATATATTGTGTGACACTATATAGTGTGAGTATGGCACCATATATTGTGTTACATGTAGTGTATGACACCATATATTGTGTGACACTATATAATGTGAGAATACCACCATATATTGTGTGACATATAGTGTGAGTAAGGCACCATATATTGTGACACTATATAGTGTGCGTATGGCACTAGCAGCGGCAGTCATGCCAGCTCGACCCAGACTACCAACAAGGAAACAAACTCTTACAGTAAGAGTTTTAACAACTAAATAACACGAGGGTCTCTTACACACCAGTCAACCATAGTGATAAAATAGTATCTGTTGTGGTGGAGGTGGAAAAATCTTGAAAAGCTAAATACAGTGATCTATAAGTGCCCAAAACTTCAGGTGGTAAAAAAGGGTGCCAGAGGCCACCGACCGTTCGTCATAATAGGAGCTGCCAGAAGTCACCGGTTTCTCCAACACGCAAGTTATACTTTTTGTATCAAACTGAACACATATTACTCTGTTAATTAAATTGTCCCAAACACATGGACGTACAAATACAAATAGTTACAATACAAATAGATAGATCCACACTTTAAGGAGGTCATTAGTAGAATATACAGTAAAACAGCCAATAAAATCACATGAAATCCTGTGTAGTCTGCAAGCAAACAACCAAACGGACTTCTGCATTGATTACATGCAATTTCTGTGGTAATTGGGCCCATGCACCTTGTGCAGATATTCAGGAATTATCTACAAGAGATATTAAACCAGGGAAGCGTTTTTGGGTATGCCCAAATGAGATTCAACTGTGAAATAAAATCACATTGGTATTAAAAGATAACATCAAAACGGCCTTCATAGAAAACCTGACAGCATTCTATAACAGATTGGAAAATATAAAGTTTGGGCAGAATGATGCTATCGCCTCTGGTGCAGATGCTGTCCTGGTAGACAGTAACTGTAAGAATGGTGAAATGAATGTTAGTAACCTGGAGGGAGACGGAAGCTGTAGTTGAGGAATGCAAAATGGAACTCTGTGAACCCTTAACTGGCATTTTTGGCCTGTCTCTTCAAACGGGTGTAGTGCCGGATGCGTGGAAGATGGCTGATGTAATTCCTATTTTTGAAGCAGGGGACAAGTCGTTACCATCAAATTACCGCCCAGTGAGTCTAACATCAATTGTAGGCAAATTGCTAGAGTCGATTATAGCTGATAACATGAGAAGCCATCTCGATAGGAATGATTTGATTAATGATGCTCAGCGTGGATTCACCAGGGGCCGTTCCTGCCTAACTAATTTATTAACTTTTTTCAGTGGGGCTTTTGAGGCGGTTGATAATGATAAAGAATTCGATGTTGTTTGTTTGGATTTTGGTGGGGCTTTTGATAGAGTACCACATCGGAGACTGTTAAAGAAAGTGGCTGCTCGTGGCATTGGGGGAAAGGTGTTGTCATGGATCGAGTCATGGCTCACCAATAGGAAGCAGAGGGTGTGCATTAATGGGGTTAAATCTGAGTGGGGATCTGTAACAAGTGGCGTTCCACAGGGATCGGTTTTGGGCCCGTTGTTGTTTATAATATATATAAGTGACCTTGACGAGGGAATTTCTAGTGATATGAGCAAATTCGCTGATGACACGAAGATAGGTAGGATAGTCGATTCAGACGTGGATGTCAGTGAACTGCAGGAGGATTTAGACAAACTCAATTCCTGGTCAGAAAAATGGCAGATGCAGTTCAATGTAGATAAATGCAAAGTTCTAAAGCTCGGGAGTGTCCATAACCCAAGCGCTTATAAGTTGAATAACGTAGAACTTAGCCATACAGATTGCGAGAGGGACTTGGGGGTGATGGTGAGCAGCAACCTTGGACCAAGACAGCAATGCCTGGGCGTACGTAGTGGGGCAGGTGGATTGCTGGGATTTGTATCAAGAAGTGTTAGCAACAGAAGTCCAGAGGTTGTATTACAGCTTTATACATCATTAGTAAGGCCTCACCTAGATTACGCAGCTCAGTTCTGGTCTCCATGTTGCAGAATGGACATGGGTTCGTTGGAAAACATTCAGCGTAGAATGACTAAATTAATGCATAGCATTGGAAATCTTCCTTACGAAGAAAGATTGAAGACCCTTAAATTGCATTCACTTGTGGGACGTGGAGTGGGGGGAGACATGGTCGAGGTATACAAGTGGAAAATGGGTATTAATAAAGGGGATATAAATAAGGTCTTGAGGGTATCTCTCCAAGAGAGAACCCGCAATAATGGATTCAAGTTAGATAAGTTTAGATTTAGAAAGGATATAGGAAAGTTTTGGTTTGGAAACAGGGTAGTTGATGAGTGGAACAGTCTGCCTAGTAGGGTTATTGAAGCAAGGACCTTGGGTAGTTTTAAATTTAGGTTGGATAAATTCATGAGTGAAAGGGGTTGGATTTGAGTGGGAATTGCACATGAGTAAATAAAATTATCATAGCTTATTTCTTGGGTAGCATTGAAAATTAGGTTGAACAAATATTCTGTTAGTGGGATGGAATGTGAAGGACCTGCCTAGAATGGGCCAACTGGCCTGCTGCAGTGTTCCTCCTTTCTTATGTTTCTTATAGACAAGGACATGAAAAAACCAATGTTACAAACTAGCAATACCACGGGAGATATTAAACAAGGGGATGACCCGGGAAATAGTAAAGGTAAATTACTAGAAATAACTGGAGAAGGCTCCATTGTTAGCACTAGTGCTAAAGATAGAAATGAGACAGGAAAACACACACCAGTAGGGAATACAGTCACAAAAATACAAGGCAAACCGAAACCGGGCCTATGCAGATTCTATGCACTTGGTATCTGCAGGCATGGAATATCTGGAAAAAACAGATGGGACATGCAACTTTGACCACCCCAGAAAATGCCGTGCCCATATGACAACAGGAAAATGCAACCTCCCTTCCTGTAAGCTTTTCCACCCTGAAATGTGCCACTCTTCAGTTCAGGAAAGACAATGATATAACCTATATTGCCAGGGACAAGAAGACACAAAACATCCAGACCATGGGAAAACCTGGGTAGCCAAAGCCACTCCAGAGAGAGAGGTTTTTTAGCGCCAGGAAGGAAAAAAAACAGGCAGGAAATGACAGAAATCGTACACTAACTCCAATCATTTTTGGAGTGGAATCACAGTCGATGGCCTCCACTCCAAAACAACAGATATGAGTGCCAGGAAAAAAAGACCCTTCCCCCATACCACCAATACCACCAATCTGACGACATTCATCTTTACAAAAATACAGGGTCTAAAGCCAGCAACGAACAACAAACTATCTTTCATCCGTGGACTGCTTACAGAGTCAAACGCAATGTTCGCGGTTTTCACAGAGACCCACATAAAGGATCACTTGGACAATGAAATATGGATCCCGGGCTACAACCTATACAAATGCGACAGAGTGAACAGGCAAAAGGGAGGGGGGGTTGGCCTGTATATCACAGAGTCACTTATATGCTCAGAACTACTAAATGCCTCAAATGATGTAGTTGACGTTTTAGCAGTAAAGATCGAGAATCAAAACCTGGTCATCGTGGTGGTATACATGACTCTGGATGCAACGTCCCAACAATTCCAGGAACAGCTTCTGAAAATTGACCACTGTCTGGAAAAGCTTCCAGCTCCTGCCCCCAACATCTTGCTCCTGGGGAATTTCAACCTAAGGCACCTAAAATGGAGGAATATATCAAATAATGTTGCAGCAGAGATAACACCAGGAGGCAGCTCAGATGAACACTCGTACACACACGAGCTTTTAATTAAATCTCTGCACCAAATTCACCTTAAACCAACAAATAGTAGAGCCTACAAGATTGGAGAATACACTGGACCTCATCTTCACTAACAATGATGATCTGATACTTAAACGAGATGGTTCCTACACAGATGACAGCAAGGAAATGAGTGAGCTATTCAAGTCCCAATATGACTCGGTTTTAGCGAGCGCAACCAGACAGATTCGAAGACCTAAATTATTTTTTTATGAGAGAGCCAAAAAATTTGGTAGATACAAACCTGTCTGATATTATCCTGACGGCAAATGACTTCGAAAAGGCGATAAATGACATGCTCATGCACTCTGCCCCAGGCCAAGACTCATGGAACTCCGTGTTCATCAAGAACTCCAACATCCAACTCCAACATCCTATGGAGAGGGAGCATGGACTCATGGGTCGTCCCACAGCTGCTAAAAACAACAGACAGCCCCACTCCACAAAGGGGGCAGTAAAGCAATAGCAAAGAACTACAGACTGATAGTGCTAACATCCCATATGAAAATCTTTGAAAGGGTTCTGAGAAGCAAGATCGCCACCCATCTAGATACCCATCAGTTACACAACCCAGGGCAACATGGGTTTAGAGCAGGTCGCTCCTGTCTGTCCCAGCTACTGGACCACTATGACAAGGTCCTGGATGTTGTAGAAGACAAACAAAATGCAGATGTAATATACACAAACTTTGCAAAAGCCTTTGACAAGTGTGACCATGGTGTAATAGTACACAAAATGCGTGATAAAGGAATAACAGGAAAAGTTGGTAGATGGATCTATAATTTCCTAACAAATAGGACACAAAGAGTAGTAGTCAACAGAGTAAAGTCTGAGGCGGCTACGGTGAAAAGCTCTGTTCCACAAGGCACAGTACTCGCTCCCATCTTGTTCCTCATCCTCATATCCGACATAGACAGGGATATAAGCCACAGTGCCGTGTCTTCCTTTGCAGATGACACCCGAATTTCCATGACAGTGTCCACCATTGAAAACACCGCAAGACTCCAAGCAGACATAAACCAAATCTTTAAATGGGCTGCAGAAAACAATATGAAATTCGATTATGAGAAATTTCAATTACTCCGATATGGAAAACGTGAGGAAATTAAAACTACATCGGAGTATAAAACAAATTCCAACCACACAATAGAGCGAAGAACTAATGTAAAAGACCTGGGAGTGATCATGTCAGAGGATGCGATTGTATCAATCGTATCTGCTAGAAAAATGACAGGATGGATTATGAGAACCTTCAAAACCAGGGATGCCAAGCCTATGATGATAAGCTTTGTTGCATGCAAAGAGTATGTAACCTTTATTCGGAGCATGTTAACACACCCACATAGGCTCCCCTCCAACCAGCGAACCATCGTTAAGGGTTTGGTGATGGGGCCCCATCATCAAATCAACGACTCGGTTCAGCCAATTAAATGCGAGTTTAACAATGACAAAAGGTGACGTGGTTGCCATTCGCAGTTTGTCATTGGAATTCCTGCATAGAGCTGGTTGTGGAAAGTTGTCTGTCTTTTGGCTGCTGCTTAGCCTAGACAACTGTGGCGTACACTAAAAACTACTCCTTTGTATATAGTGTACATATCTGTAAATATCACTTTGTTATACTTGGTGAAGGAAAAGACAAAAGTCTTATATAATCACAATTACTTGGTGAAGGAAAAGATAAAAGTTTGGAATTAATCTAGCTGATTTTTGAAGAAATACAATTTCAATACATCTTCTACTGTGTTTCTTTGCTCCAAGCTTCCTTTACACTCAGGTTAACAGGCCATTGAACCTGAGGTTGTAATAAGCTTCAAGTTGCTTGTTCTATCTAGGCTGGAATATTGCTGCACACCAACAGTGCCTTTCAAGGCAGGTGAAATTGCTGACCTAGAAAATGTACAGAGAACCTTCACAGCACACACAACTGCGATAAAACACCTCAATTACTGGGAACACTTGAAGTTCCAAAACCTGTACTCCCTAGAACGCAGGCGGGAGAGATACATGATCATATACACTTGGAAAATCCTAGAGGGATTTGTACCAAACTTGCACTCGAAAATCACTCCCTATGAAAACAAAAGACTCGGCAGACAATGTAACATCCCCCCAATGAAAAGCAGGGGTGCCACTAGCACGATTAGAGACAACAAAATAAGTGTCAGGAGCCGAAGACTGTTCAACTGCCTCCCAGCATACATAAGGGGGATTACCAATAGACCCCTGGCTGTCTTCAAGCAGGTACTGGATAAGCACCTAAAGTTAGTACCTGACCAGCAGGGATGTGGTTCGTACGTCGGTTTGCGTGCGGCCAACAGTAACTGCCTGGTTGATCAGGCCCTGATCCACCATGAGGCCTGGTCACAGACAGGGCCGCGGGGGCGTTGACCCCCGGAACCCTCTCCAGGTATACACTGAGTAAACATTGTAATAGAATCGCGTTAAGACTGTCCAGTATTTTTTTTAAGTTATGCAAAGGTTCCTGACCCTAGGGTTAATAATAGCCTAAAATAGATTTGTCGGGGAATCAAACGTGGTATGCCAAAACGGTAGTGCCAAGAGCTGTACTCTGGCATTGTCTGTGTGGTCGGGATGAGATTAATGTAAAAACTGGTACTCATTATTGCGCCCTGCTGCAAATACAGAATGAACTAAGGCACCAAGGCGGAGAGTAACCGCGGTACAGTGGGTCTGTGTGGTGCAGAAATTGCAACTATTAGTAGGAAGTTTCCAGAGTGACGTACACTCAGCTCTTAGATGACCAGTCTTCCTTGACGACGATGCGGCAACCAGCATGTTTTTATATACAGTCAGCTCTGCCAACTGGACTGCTTGTAGGCCACCACTGAAGCTGCTTTTAGCGTTGAAGTGGTGAGTGTCTGACAGTCACCATCTGTAAACTGAAGGAAATAATATGCTGAAAGAGCATATAATGGTTCTAGTAGTTAGAGCATATAATGGTTCTAGTTAAGTAAACAGGACATAACATTCAGTGAGATAGAAACTAGAGTTGCTAGATGTGTGTTCTGTTTATATTAAATAATTAACGCTGTCATTATCTGTTGAAAAGTACTCGGATCTTGAATTGTAATTGAGAATATTTTTAATAATGTAGTTATCTAGATGATATAGACCACTCTTTTGATTGATTTAAACAAAAAATAAATGTGTTGATTAACGAGTGTTCAATAATGCTGCGATCAATGGGGGTTGCAGAAGGCACGATCATTTTCACACCTGTCTTGAAGAGAGGATGGCCAGGTGTGCTCAGGTGTGCAGAAATAACATTAGTTTCCTGCCCCTCTCATACTGAGCACTGGTAATGCGTGTGGCTAATTGAAAGGGATTTATCTGTCTGAGCAGGATTATATCTGGCACAGTGTAGACAAGTGGCGGGGCCAGGAGCTAATACTCGACCCCTACAGCACACGCACGTACGCACTCACGTACGCACGCACAAACGTACATACGCTAACACGCACGCGCGCGCGCACACACACACACACACACACACACACACACACACACACACACACACACACACACACACACACACACACACACACACACACACACACACACACACACACAGTGTCACTGACATGTATAGTATGCAAGGTCATGGAGAAGATTATCAGGAGAAGAGTGGTGGAGCACCTAGAAAGGAATGAGCTTATCAACGACGGCCAACACGGTTTCAGGGACGGGAAATCCTGTGTCACAAACCTACTGGAGTTCTATGACAGGGTGACAGCAGTAAGACAAGAGAGAGAGAGGGGTGGGTAGATTGCATATTCTTGGACTGTAAGAAGGTGTTTGACACAGTCCCACACAAGAGATTAGTGCAGAAGCTGGAGGACCAGGCAGGGATAACAGGGAAGGCACTACAATGGATCAGGGAATACCTGTCAGGAAGACAGCAGCGAGTCATGGTCCGTGGCGAGGTGTCAGAGTGGGCGCCAGTGACGAGTGGGGTTCCACAGGGGTCAGTCCTAGGACCGGTGCTGTTTCTGGTACTTGTGAACGACATGACGGAAGGAATAGACTCCGAAGTGTCCCTGTTTGCAGATGATGTGAAGTTGATGAGAAGAATTCAATCGGAAGAGGACCAGGCAGAACTACAAAGGGATCTGGACAGGCTGCATGTCTGGTCCAGCAATTGGCTCCTGGAGTTCAACCCAACCAAGTGCAAAGTCATGAAGATTGGGGAAGGGCAAAGAAGACCGCAGACGGAGTACAGTCTAGGGGCCAGAGACTACAAACCTCAATCAAGGAAAAGATCTTGGAGTGAGTATAACACCAGGCACATCTCCTGAGGCGCACATCAACCAAATAACTGCTGCAGCATACGGGCGCCTAGCAAACCTAAGAACAGCATTCCGACATCTTAATAAAGAATCGTTCAGGACCCTGTACACTGTGTACGTTAGGCCCATACTGGAGTATGCAACACCAGTTTGGAACCCACATTTATCCAAGCACGTAAAGAAGCTAGAGAAAGTGCAAAGGTTTGCAACAAGACTAGTCCCGGAGCTAAGGGTATGTCCTACGAGGAGAGGTTAAGGGAAATCGACCTGACGACACTGGAGGACAAGAGAGATAGGGGGGACATGATAACGACATATAAAATACTGAGAGGAATTGACAAGGTTGACAGAGACAGAATGTTCCAGAGATGGGACACAGCAACAAGGGGACACAGTTGGAAGTTGAAGACTCAGATGAATCACAGGGATGTTAGGAAATATTTCTTCAGACACAGAGTAGTCGGGAAGTGGAATAGCTTGGAAGCGATGTAGTGGAGGCAGGTTCCATACACAGCTTTAAGAAGAGGTATGATAAAGCTCATGGCGCAGGGAGAGTGACCCAGTAGCGGCCAGTGAAGAGGCGGGGCCAGGAGCTATGTGTTGACCCCTGCAACCACAACTAGGTGAGTACACACACACACACACACACACACACACACACGTGACTTGACTACTGATAACTCACACCTGACACTAGAAGTGAGTTTTTAATATATGCGTCAGAGGACAACTGTTCCTCAAAACTACTCTCGCATTGAAGTGCCTGAGAGTACTAGTGCCTGAGAGTACTAGTGCCTGATTGTACTAGTGCCTGAGAGTACTAGTGCCTGAGAGTACTAGTGCCTGAGAGTACTAGTGCCTGAGAGTACTAGTGCTTGAGAGTACTAGTGCCTGAGAGTACTAGTGCATGAGAGTACTAGTACAAGAGAGTACTAGTACAAGAGAGTACTAGTACAAGAGAGTTAGTACCAGCCATAGTATGTTTTTCAAGGGCTGTGCTGGCCTTGGTTCTCTTCTAAGGACCGAATGTTTTACCAAGGTCAAGGATCTTTAGACGAAACCCTTTTGCGGGGAATTTATGAAGACGTTTCACCAAGCAGTGGGTTTCTTTACACGGATATTATATACTTGAGGTCGTAGAAGTGAAGAGGTGATCTAAGGTGTTCACTCCCTCAGCCTTGATGAGAGGTGTTCACTCCCTGAGCCTTGATGGAAGGTGTTCACTCCCTCAGACTTGATGAGAAGTGTTCACTCCCTGAGCCTTGATGGAAGGTGTTCACTCCCTCAGCCTTGATGGAAGGTGTTCACTCCCTCAGCCTTGATGGAAGGTGTTCACTCCCTCAGCCTTGATGGAAGGTGTTCACTCCCTCAGCCTTGATGAGAGGTGTTCACTCCCTCAGCCTTGATGGAAGGTGTTCACTCCCTCAGCCTTGATGGAAGGTGTTCACTCCCTCAGCCTTGATGGAAGGTGTTCACTCCCTCAGCCTTGATGGAAGGTGTTCACTCCCTCAGCCTTGATGGAAGGTGTTCACTCCTTCAGCCTTGATGAAAGGTGTTCACTCCTCCCTCAGCCTTGATGGAAGGTGTTCACTCCCTCAGACTTGATGAGAGGTGTTCACTCCCTCAGATTTCATGAAAGGTGTTCACTCCCTCAGACTTGATGAGAGGTGTTCACTCAGGCTTGATGAGAGGTGTTCACTCCCTCAGCCTTGATGAGAGGTGTTCACTCAGCCTTGATGAGAGGTGTTCACTCCCTCAGCCTTGATGGAAGGTGTTCACTCCCTCAGCCTTGATGGAAGGTGTTCACTCCCTCAGCCTTTATGAGAGGTGTTCACTCAGGCTTGATGAGAGGTGTTCACTCAGCCTTGATGAGAGGTGTTCACTCAGCCTTGATGAGAGGTGTTCACTCAGCCTTGATGAGAGGTGTTCACTCAGCCTTGATGAGAGGTGTTCACTCAGCCTTGATGGAAGGTGTTCACTCAGCCTTGATGAGAGGTGTTCACTCAGCCTTGATGGGAGGTGTTCACTCAGCCTTGATGAGAGGTGTTCACTCAGCCTTGATGAGAGGTGTTCACTCAGCCTTGATGGAAGGTGTTCACTCAGCCTTGATGAGAGGTGTTCACTCAGCCTTGATGAGAGGTGTTCACTCAGCCTTGATGAGAGGTGTTCACTCAGCCTTGATGAGAGGTGTTCACTCAGGCTTGATGAGAGGTGTTCACTCAGCCTTGATGAGAGGTGTTCACTCAGGCTTGATGAGAGGTGTTCACTCAGCCTTGATGAGAGGTGTTCACTCCCCCATCAGTGCTTCATCTGTGTATCAGAGTGAGACTCACTGGTTGGAGAAGCGTCTCTACGTGCGTCTTGCGCATCAACTTGTCGGTAATTCATACACAGTTACTGTAACTAGTTCTACATTTATTGACAATTATCAGAGATATTAGTGACCTCATTATCGACAAATTCGAGGTTTAATATCCAAGGTGTCCTCTCGTAGAGCTTGGAGGGTTTAATGCTCCTCTTAACACTCTTCTCATGGTTTAATGCTCATCTAAAGCTTTCTTTTCATGGTTTATTGATTTTCTAAACTCCTCTTGGGTTTAATGATTCTTTAAATTCTCTTCTCATAGTTTAATGCTCCTTTAAACCATATTATTATTCTTCAATGCTCCTCTAAACCCTTTTCTCATTAATGGTCTTTTAAATGTTCTTTAAATCCTCTTTAATTGGTTTAATTATTTAAACTATAATATCTTGGCTTGATGGACTTCTAAACCAAAGTTTCATGGCTTAATGTCCTTCTAAACCGTTTTCTCATGGTATAAAATATGTCTAAACGCCTTTAATGGTTTAATTCTGATCTATATCCTCTTCTCTATGGGGTTAATGTTTCTCTAACCTTTTTTTCATGGTCTAATGCTCTTCTAAATTCTCTCCTCATGGTTTAGTGATGCTCCTCTAAATAATTTTATCATGGTTTAATGTTCTTCTAAACCCTCTTTATATGGTTTAATATTTCTCTCTACCCACTTATCTAAAGCTTCTTCTCACGGTTTAATCATGAATAAACCTCCTCATGGTTTAACGCTCCTTAAAAACTTTACCCACTTCACACACACACTGGGAGTCTTGTATGTTGATGATTAAAATACATTTGGCACAGTTGGGTATATTGTTGAAACGTTTCTCCTACACTGTAGGCGAAAGGTTTCAACTGTATTTGACTGAAGAAGCCTACTCAGTAGGCTTATTCAGTCAAGTGAATGTGATGTAATGAGTCCATCAACCTTGGGGAAATGGTGTTTGAGGTGGTCAGTCCCTCAGCCTGGAGTACAACTGTACTCTGACACAAGAGAGGAGTACAACTGTACTCTGACACGAAAGTAGAGTACAGCTGGGTAGTGTGTATCTGTGGTACTTTGTGAACGAAGGTTCGAGCCTTAAAAACTACTCGTATTGTCACTGTCACACTCACCTGTACACTGTCACACTCACCTGTACACTGTCACACTCACCTGTACACTGTCACACTCACCTGTACACTGTCACACTCACCTGTACACTGTCAAACTTACCTGTACACTGTCACATTCACCTGTACACTGCCACACTCACCTGTACACTGCCACACTCACCTGTACACTGTCACTCACCTATACACTGCCACACTCACCTGTACACTGCCACTCACCTGTACACTGCCACACTCACCTGTACACTGCCACACTCACCTGTACATTCCCACACTCACCTGTACACTCCCACACTCACCTATACACCCATTATACTCTCCCATACTTACCTGAACATCCATTGTACACTCCCACTCTACTGTACACCCACTGCACACTGTCTCCTGCATACCTGAGGTACACTTGCAACATCAACTTAGCAATCGTGTGCGCTCACTGGAGTTGGCTCACTGGAGTTGGCTCACTGGAGTTGGCTCACTGGAGTTGGCTCACTGGAGTTGGCTCTCTTGAGTTGGCTCACTGGAGTGGGCTCACTGGAGTGGGCTCACTGGAGTGGGCTCACTGGAGTGGGCTCACTGGAGTGGGCTCATTGGAGTGGGCTCATTGGAGTGGGCTCATAGGAGTGGACTCATTGGAGTGGGCTCACTGGAGTGGGCTCACTGGAGTGGGCTCAATGGAGTGGGCTCAATGGAGTGGGCTCAATGGAGTGGGCTCAATGGAGTGGGCTCATTGGTGTTGGCTCATTGGAGTGGGCTCATTGGTGTTGGCTCATTGGAGTGAGCTCATTGGAGTGGGCTCAATGTGCTAGCTAGAAATATTTATCCAACTTTAAGAGCATTAAGGCAGAGTGGACCAATGTAATATATTGATAACATTAGCCAAGGTAACAATGTTAACTGCCGCTGCTCATTACTACACACCGCTGGAGGTAAACACAAACGCCCGCGCTACCTTTACTGTCTGCTTTAATAAATTATTCGATGTTAAATAGGAAGAGGCGAAATGACATTTGGATAAGAGCCAATTTGTTTTGGCAAATTACTTTAGGAGGAGTCATTAGGAAGTGCAGCATGAAGAATCATCGCTTCACTACACCCGTAATATCATTACGTTACGTTATGTCATTGCGTTGTAGCATGACATGGATGGGATTATGGGGAAAATGTTCATAGTAGGTGGGGATATTGTTTTAGAATGATTGGTGTATTTGTTCAGCAGGTGCATACAAGAAGGGAAGGTACCTGAGGACTGGCAAATAATGTTTAGTTTCTTTGTATAGAGAGACAAGTGGACAAGAAACAGGGTAAGAATTATAGGGGAATAAGTGTACTGAGTATACCTGGTGACGTGCATGGTAGGGGTATTGAAAGAATTAAGGTGTAACACACAGAAAGTGGGGTTGCAGAGGGAAAAGGAGGATTTAGGAAGGTTTGAGATGTGTCGAGTATTGAAGCATGTAAGTGAACAATACTTAGATAAAGGTAGGGAACCTTTTATTGCATTTATGGATTTAGAAAAGGCATATGTTAGAGAGGATACTGGAGCATTGTGGGAGATATTGCAAATTTATGGAATACATAGAAAGTTACTAACAGGAGTACAGAGTGAGGCTTAAATTAGGGTATGTGGGAGAGAGGGGGGTTAATTTCCAGTAGAAGTGTTCTTTAGACAGGGATGTGTTGTGTTTTCATGGTTATTTAGCATATTTATAGACGGGATTGTAAAAGAAGTGAACACTAGTGTGTTGTGGAGACGTGTGAAATTTAAAGATTTAGATACAAAGTGGGAGTTGCCATCGTTGCTCTGTAATGATGATACAGTTTATTTGGGAGATTCTGAAGAGAAGTTTACAAGAGTCAGTGGAGTAATTTGAGAGGGTGTGTAAAAGAAATTAAAAGTAAACGTGGGTAAAAGCAAGGTGAGAGAATAACAAAATAGCTAGGCACTAAAACTTCGAAAATTAGGTTGGAAGAAGGTAATATTCAGGAAGTAAATATGTTTGGATATATGAGTGAACCTGTCGGTGGATGTCTGTCAGTGACGAGGTGACCCATATAATTAACGAGGGGGGGAAAGGGTGATTGTGGAAAAAAAAACTTTATCCATGGATGCATATGAGGGAAAGTACCAGAGTATAGTGGCACCAATACTGTTATGTGGGTGTGAAACTTGGGTTCTATTTTTTGCATCTAGCAGGAGGGGTTGGGGGTGATGTCCTGTTTGACGGCCATGTGTGGGGAGAATATTATGCAGAGAATTCGTAGCTTGGAGATTAGAAGGTGTGGGGTTGCGAGAAGCATTCATCAGAGGGCTGACCAGGGGTTGTTGAGGTGGTTTAAACATTTAGTGAGAAGAGAGTAAAATATCATGCTTAGGAGAGTATATAAATCTGGAGTGGAAAGAAGGAGGGGTAGAGGTTGTCTTTGGAAAACAAAGAAGGGGGTGGGGTAAAGAAGGTCATACGTCACAGGGGTTTAAACTCCCAACAGGTTTGAATGCGCGTTTGACCGGCGTGACCTGATATGCTGTTGGAGGGTCAGGTCACCAGACCTAGTCTTCGTGTCTGGTGACCTGAACCTCGTGTTTGGTGACTTGGTCCTCAGGTGTGGCGACCTGGTCCTGCTGGAGAAGGGCTCTTGATCCAAGGAATTAGAGGTTCTCTTCCCTCGGATCGAACCTAATTACCTATTAATCCCTCCCCCCTCCTTCCGACCACTGCTTGACTCATAGAGGTTTAGCGCTCGAACATTAATATAGCAACAGTGAGAGGCACTGTGATCACCCATTCACATTGTGCAGGGGTCGAGTCACCGAGGCTGTCATACCTCTTCTTCAATACTCCAGTCAATCCAGCTCATTTGTTCACCACATTTGTTCACCACATTTGTTCACCACATTTGTTCACCACATTTGTTCATCATCAATGTACAAAAAAAATGGAACGATTTTGATATAATTCATTTTTATAAGGTGTCCTTAACACCATATTAAAAATCCTAGAAAAATCCTTCCATGGATTTTATTTTGAGTTTAAGGATACAAATCCTGGCATTCCTTAACGTAAAATGGTTTTCTCATGTAAAAAAAAACTTGGCCTATATAGAAAAACTCTTATAGTTCAAGTGTATTTCCCAAAATTTTCAAGACGTACAAAAACAGGAAAATATTAAAATAAAATATTTTTGGATATGTGAGTCTGATCTTAATGTTGATTCAATGATATGATGATGGTTGATGTTGCTGCTGAGATATCTCCTTAATAAACCAGGATTTTAATTTGATCAAATTCTCTCACTCTTTTTCTCATTATTATTCTTCTCTTTATTCTTTTCATTCTTCTTCTTCTCATTATTATTATTATTATTATTATTAATATTATTATTATTATTATTATTATTATTATTATTATTATTATTATTATTATTATTATTATTATTCTCATTATCCTTCTCATTCTTCTCCTTCTCAATATTCTTCTTCACAATTCTTCTTCTTATTTCTCCTTTCATTCTTCTTCTCATTCTTCTTCTCCTTCTTCTTCTCATTTTATTTCTTCTCATTCTATTTCTTCTCATTCTATTTCTTCTCATTCTATTTCTTCTCATTCTTCTTCTTCTTCTTCTTCTTCTTCTTCTTCTTCTTCTTCTTCTTCTTCTTCTTCTTCTTCTTCTTCTTCTTCTTCTTCTTCTTCTTCTTCTTCTTCTTCTTCTTCTTCTTCTTCTTCTTCTTCTTCTTCTTCTTCTTCTTCTCCTCAAACTCCTCAAACTCTAATTTATATTATAAAAAAAGTTTTACGATGAATGATCTATATTTTGGTCTTTTTTTTTTTACCTATTTCAAGATTTTCATGATTATAAGACTTTTGCGTAGCTTTGCTTAAGTCAGTATTTATTTGTTTTTGGTTTACATCACTACTGCATAATTTCTAATTAAGTTATATATGGCAACGAAAGATAATTTTAAATAATACTATTTACCTTTATAATTTGCGTCACCGGAAATCCTGTCTAAATTTACCTTCGGTTGGAAACACGGCGACGTCTTGTATATATGATGAGTCGACCGTTGATGGACAGCAGACTGGGCTTTTTTATTCAGTGAAAAGCCGAGATGGTGTTAACAGAGAGAGTGAGAAACATAGAGACATTCTGAGGAGGGTTCCAGGGCGGTGTGTTTATGCTTGGTATAAGGGCTCAGGTGCAGCTAATGTGACATTTTATTGTGGCAACGTCTCGCTCTCCAGGAGCTTTGTCAAGTCATAAAAGGCTTGACAAAGCTAATGGAGAGCGAAACGTTGACGCAATAAATTGTCACATTAGTTGCAATTGTGTCCTTTTACTTAACATACATTGCGCAGCATGTATCTCTGAAACAAATATATACAGAAAAGCAAACACTCTTCGCTCCTTGAAAGCTATATTTAACTTTCAAGAATACTGTTTGTTCTGTGGGTAAACATATAAAGATGACAGAACAGCCTGCTAGAACAACACAGTCTTAGAAATAGTCAGTGGTCTGAGGTGGTGGGTGGTCGTGTTGCCTCCATCAATGACCTTCATGCTGCTGTTGCAAAATACCATGAGCAGTGCAATAGCAATTTTAGTAATGGAATGTCCCAATCAAACTCGGTATGAGTGTTGCAGAGATTGTTCAAGGTCGAGAAGTGGGGCGCCGTCAGATGGGGGAAAAACTGAAGCCTTTCACAAAGTAGTTAAATACTTGGAAGAAAATAATGACGAACAGACAACTGTAAATCAGCCGGAACAGAAGATGGAAGAATAATAAGACACAGGTCTAGAGCTATATGGAGATCAATGTATGAAAATAACTTTAGGATCATTTCTGTTATCGTAGCATCATGACAATTAACCACATGAAGCAATCTGTGATCGCATTAAGAGACGCATTTTATACACCAACAGTCAAAATATAAGGCTCCGGAAGATGATAAAATGACTGTAATGAAAACAGCTGCCAAGCTCATTCTCAGTGACATTAAATCCTTGGAAAGTGGCACAGACTTTATTCTACGAGCAATGATATTGACAGCATTAAATCAAACCTGGAACAGCGATATCTAGAGCACTTTGCTTCGTCTGGAAGGATTCCAGACATTTAATGGCAGGCTCGGGTGTACAGAAAGTCCTGTAGGTGATTTTATACCACGATTACTGTGACCCACATGATGACTGGGAAAGTTTTCTCACTAGTAGTCCCAAGATATTTCTTGATTAACTCTGCAGTCAATCTATCGTGTTCGCAGATTTCCTTGAGATACCAGTCCCCAAGACATGATGTGCACGATACTGCAAATGAAATGGAAGCTGGCGATCCGCTGGCTGAAAATAAATCGCCGTAGCAGGAGACAGAGCATATGGGAAACATGAGAACAGTGGCCTCAAATATATGTGAGAGAATAATGTCTGCAGAAATACCTCTGCAAGATTTAGTCTCGACTCAAGTGTTATTTCTCATACTTGTTTGAAGAATATAATTCCGCTGCCATTCTCACTACCTTGTACTAACACTGATATAAAAATAGCTTCTTGTTTTAAAATCTGGACTGAAAAAATCTCAGCAATTTTAGGTATATCACACTAATAAGGTTAGTAGACCTCAGAGAAAACAGCTAAGTTGACATCCAGGACAGCAATGTTCTGACTACAATACTGGAGATGGTAGACATTCATCTACGATTCATTAAGCCTGAAAGAAGTGGTGACTGGATGATGCGTCTGAATTCATTACGTCAAATACTACAATACTTCGTAGCATCACGTCACACATAGTGTGTCAAATTTGTTTATATACATATAAATGGTTTCCCATCCAAGTGTGTACCAGAAATTTATAGAGGAATTCCGTGCTGGAAGCCGTAGTGATTTGGACAGGTCTTGCCACTGATCTAGTAATGGAGCCAGCCTTGATGAGAAACATGTGGGGCCGATCAGAGATGCAGGGACTTATCTGGGTACTGTCAGTATCTACACGTGCAGATGTCAATGAAACTATGCAGAAGTTCAATGGAGTCATATATGTAACAAGTGATCAACATAAGGAGATATCAATAGAACGTCAGGCTCGTGACGTAAGTGGCACACTGGAACTCGTCTCCTATTTCCGAAAAGAGATTTCTTTGGTCAAAACCCGTCAATGGGCAACATTGTCATAGGTTTAACAGCCCGGAAAGAATTAATGTATACAGATTTAAAGACATTGGTGAGTAAATCCTGCAACAAATGGCTGGACAATACGGATATCAGTTCATTTTACTCAATGCAGACAGAGCAGTGACACTGTGTGTACGATCTACTGGCAGAGTCTAAGAGGATTCAGTTGAAGTATACCCGCTGATACTGTTTAGCGGCTAGTTATCTTACAGCTTTGATTCCAACTCTCTCCCTCTGCCTTCATTAAAGAGCACTCTTAGTGATGCTATCTGAAACTGCATGGAAAAAAGCACAGTGACCCAATCAGACATATGTTGTATATTCTGGATGGTGGGGTTCTGCTCCAGCGACTTCCATGGAGAAGCTGCATCACATGTCAGACGTACTGGATCACAAGGTGTCGCTGTAATGCAGTGTAAGAAAGAAGACTTCTTGCTTAATCAGAGATTCATTCACCTTCCGAGTGACAAACTACAACAGTATGGGAACACAACTGAGCACACATATCATAATGTTGATGTTCTTATTGAAGAAACTGCAGTTGCCTCAGCTAAGGTCAAAACCACGATCACTGTCTCCGATGACACTGATCTACTAAATCTCCTTTTGCATTATGTTAACACAGTCTCTCATGATACCGTTTGTGTGCAACAGAACCAACGTAATCATCAAGGGAATGTAAGATGTGGTGTATAAACCAATTCAAAACATCTCTTGGTCCTCAGCACGTAAAATACTTTCTACCCATGCTATGTCAGGATGTGACACCACCTTCCCTTCCTTTGAATTAGGCAAAAATTTGGTCTTTAAGAGAATAAAGACTGAATCGCTCATCGTTAATTAAGCATGACAGAGTGGTCAGTAGCTCATTACTCTGAGAAGGAAACGACTGTATGGCGGCGACCAGAGTGAAGATCTTAATCATCTATGTTGCAGACAATTCCATGAAAAGGAATCATGGAGTGCAACACATACAGAGCTACACTTCCTGCTGAGGTTGCTCTGTAGTAGGAAGCAAGTATCTGTCCATACAGACAGAAAAGCCACCTGCTCCACCAAAGGTTTCAGATGTGTTATACTGCAGTTGTAAAACAGAATGTGGGAATAACCGTTGCACTTGCCTCAGGTAGTCTACCTTGCACATCTCTGTGTGGAGAATGTCTGGAATCTAGTTGCACCAATTCACAGCCGATAGATTTTGACGATTATCAAGCTGGGTCAACCATCTCAAGTCATTGTTGTCACTGGCATTCATAATAAAGGGCAGGTAATAAGACTCCTTGCAACTGTACAGTGTCACACAAGTATGAATTTTCACGTCCTCCAGATTGATATCATCATATCTTTGGAAAACTCGCACCTTCAATAAACTTTTACGTGTGAAGAAGATGAGAAAGGATAATATGAAGAATAAGACACTTGTTCAACATTTGGGAATCTTTATTGAGGAAACGTGTCGCCCCCAGTGACTTCTTCAGTCCAAATCAGAGAAGAGAGGAGAATGCATAAGTGAATTTGACAGGTATACTTCATTAATACAGATTAAGCTCATTTCCCAAGTAAGGGTTGACTTGGACTTGTACTGTTGCCATTGCAACCTTTTAGCAATGCAATGCGGCATAACAAAATATATTTATTTCTTCGTGTTCATATTTTGACTGGACTAAAAACTGTACTGGAATGATGTTCACCAGTTCCTGAACAGAGGAGAAACTGAGTGGCCTAAACTGTGGTGTGTGTGTGTACTCACCTAGTTGTGGTTGCAGGGCTCGATTCACAGCTCCTGGCCCCGCCTCTGCACTGGTCTCTACTAGGTCTCACTTCCTGCTCCATGAGCTTTATCATACCTACTCTTAAAGCTATGTATGGATCCTGCCTCCACTATATCATTTCCCAGACTATTCCACTTCCTGACAACTCTGTGACTGAAGAAATACTTCCTAACATCCCTGTGATTCATCTGAGTCTTCAACTTCCAACTGTGACCCCTTGTTGCTGTGTCCCATCTCTGGAACATCCTGTGTGTGTGTGTGTGTGTGTGTGTGTGTGTGTACTCACCTATATGTACTCACCTATATGTGGTTGCAGGGGTCGAGTCATTGCTCCTGGCCCCGCCTCTTTACTGGTCGATACTAATTCACTCTCTCCCTGCTCCATAAGCTTTATCATACCTCTTCTTAAAACTATGTATGGAACTTGCTTCCACTACTTCACTTTCCAGATTATTCCACTTCCTGACAACCCTAAGGCTAAAGAAATACTTCCTAACATCCCTATGACTCATTTGGGTTTTCAGCTTCCAATTTTGGCCCCTTGTTCCTGTATCCAATCTCTGAAATATTCGAGCCCTGTCCACTTTGTCAATTCCTCTCAGTATTTTATACGTTGTTATTATGTCCCCTCTGTCCTCCTATCCTCTAGTTTCATCATGTTGAGTTCCCTTAACCTCTCCTCATAAGACATACCTCTCAGTTCCGGGACTAAACGTGTTGCAAATTTTTGCACTTTCTTCAATTTAGTGACATGTTTGACTAGGTGAGGGTTCCATACTGGTGCTGCATACTCCAGTATAGGCCTGACGTACACGGTGTACAATGTAGTGAATGACTCCTTACTCAGATGTCTAAACTCTAATCTCAGGTTTGCCAATCGTCCATAAGCTGCAGCAGTTATTTGATTGATGTGTGCCTCAGGAGACATGTTTGTTATAATGCTTACCCCAAGATCCTTTTCTCTAAGTGACGTTTGCAGTCTCTGATTCCCTAACATGTATGCCATCTGCGGTCTTCTGTGTCCTTCCCCAATCTTCATGACCTTACACTTACTGGGGTTAAACTATAGGATCAATTTGTTGGACCAGACTTGTAGTCTGTCCAGATCCCCCTGTAATCTTAACTGATCCTCGTCCGCTTGAATTCTCATCAGTTTCACATCAGCGAACAGTGACACTTCTGAATCTATTCCTTCTATCATGTCATTCATATATATATATATATATATATATATATATATATATATATATATATATATATATATATATATATAATAAGAAACAGCACCGGACCTAGGATTGACACTTGTGGAACCCCACTCGACTCATGCGCCCACTCTTGACACTTCATCACGTACCAACACTCGTTGAACTTCCTGTCAGGTATTCCCTGATCCATTGCAGTACTTTCCCCATTATTCCTGCCTGCTTCTCTAATTTTTGCACCAGTCTCTTGTGTGGTACTGTGTCAAAAGCCTTCTTACAGTCCAAAAAGATGCAATCTACCCATCCCTCTCTCTCCTGTCTTACTTCTGTTACCTTATCGTAGAACTCAAGTAGATTTGTGACGCAGGATTTCCCATTTCTGAAGCCGTGCTGATTGTCATGTATGAGCCCAATCTTTTCAATGTGTTCCACCACTCTTCTCCTGACGATCTTTTCCATGACTTTACATACTATACAAGTCAGTGGCACTGGTCTGTAGTTTAACGCTGCCTGTCTTCTTTCTTAAAAATTGGAACTACATTTGCTGTCTTCCAAGCCTAAGGCAATTTTCCAGTTTCGATAGATTTACTGAAGATTGCTGCTAGTGGCACACACAGTTCCTCTGCTACCTCTTTTAGTATCCAAGGAGATATGTTATCTGGGCCCACCGCATTTGAGGTATCAGGTTCAACTAACAGTTTCTTCACCTCTACCTTGGTCATGTGTATTGTGTCCAGCACCTGCTGGTGCACCCAACCTCCACGGTTTGCTGGAAGCATTCCTGTCTCTATTGTAAATATTTCTCTAAATCTTGTGTTTAGTTCATCACATCCTGGTCACTCTTTGTGAGCACCCGTCCTTCCTTCCTCAGCCTGATTACCTGGTCCTTGACTGTTGTTTTTCTCCTAATGTGACTGTATAAAAACTTTGGTTCAGATTTGGCTTTGATGCTATGTCGTTCTCGTATTGCCTCTGGGCCTCTCTCCTTATCCCAGCATATTTGTTTCTGGTTCTTCTGCTCAACTCCTTGTTTTCTTGAGTCCTTTGCCTTCTATACCTTTTCCATGCTCTAGCACACTTGGCTTTGGCCTCTTTACACCTCCAGTTAAACCTTGGGCTCACTTTGGTCTTACTATTTTTTCTGTTACCCTTTGGTATGAACTTCTCCTCTGCTTCCCTGTACTTAGTGGTCACTAGTTCCATCATTTCATTTACTGTCTTTCCCTCTAGTTCTCTTTCCCACTGCACTTCATGCAGGAAACTTCTCATTCCTATGTAGTCCTCTTTTTTGAAGTTCAGCTTCTCTCGTTGTTCTCGTGCTGCTTCATTCTCCATTTGTAGCTCTACAAGGTATTCAGAACTCAGGACATCATGATCAATAGCGCCAAGGAGTCTTTCGTGTGTGATATCCCCTATGTTTGAGCTATTCAAGGTGAATATGAGATCCAGTCTCTCTGGTTGTATCCCTACCATGTTAGTGCATGAAGTTCTCCAATACAGTCTCCAACATCTTAGCCCTCCATGTTTCTGGTCCCCCATGTGGCTCTAGGTTTTCCCAGTCAATCTCTTTATGATTGAAATCCCCCATTATGAGTAATTTTGTCCTACCCATATGAGCCCTCCTGGCCACTTCAGCTAGTGTATCCACCATTGCCCTATTGTGCACATCATACTCTTGTCTTGCCCTCGTGCTGTTCAGTGTATGTGTGTGTGTGTACTCACCTAATTGTGGTTGCAGGGGTCGAGACTCAGCTGTGTGTGTGTGTGTATGTATGTACTCACCTAGTTGTACTCATCTAGTTGTGGTTGCAGGGGTCGAGTCATAACTCCTGGCCCCGCCTCTTCACTGGCCGCTACTGGGTCACTCTCCCTGCGCCATGAGCTTTATCACACCTCTTCTTAAATCTATGTATGGAATCTGCCTCCACTACATCGCTTCCCAAACTATTCCACTTCCCGACCACTCTGTGACTGAAGAAATACTTCCTAACATCCCTGTGATTCATCTGAGTCTTCAACTTCCAACTGTGTCCCCTTGTTGCTGTGTCCCATCTGTGTGTGTGTGTGTGTGTGTGTGTGTGTGTGTGTGTGTGGTAAAGTGGGCTACACTGTGGTGTGGTAGAGTGGGACAAGCTCTTGTATGCGAGGGCGAGAGTGGGCTAAGATGTGTGAGTGAGTACCAGAGTGGGCCAAGTCTTAAGTTTTAGTTTATATGTTGTCATGGGATGGTTATTATGCTGTTTATATTACTGACTCCCCTGGGAGGAGGGAGGGAGAGTAGAGGGAGGGAGAGTTAGAGGAGGGAGAGTAGAGGGAGGGAGGGAAGGGTTAGGAGGGGGAAAGGGAAGGAGTGAGGGAGGGTTGGAGGGAGTGAGGGAGGGTTGGAGGAGTGAGGGAGGGTTGGAGGGAGTGAGGGAGGGTTGGATGGAGTGAGGGAGGGTTGGAGGAGTGAGGGAGGGTTGGAGGGAGTGAGGAGGGTTGGAGGAGTGAGGGAGGGTTGGAGGGAGTGAGGGAGGGTTGGATGGAGTGAGGAGGGTTGGATGGAGGAGGAGGGTTGGATAGGGAGTGAGGGAGGGTTGGAGGGAGTGAGGGAGGGTTGGAGGGAGTGAGGGAGGGTTGGAGGGAGTGAGGGAGGAAGGAGGGGAGTGACGGGGGTTAAGAAAATTTAAATCTGTTGTCTTGATCATGTAGGAGACGAGTGTATTAGATCAGATTGAAGAAATTGGTTCTAAGGGATTCGGGGAAAATGGATAGCCGGACTTGAATCCTGGACGTGGAAATTACAGTGCCTGCACTCTGAAGGTGCGATTCTGGAGATAGGAGGTATAGTGCCCTCACTCTGAAGGAGGTGTCTGTAACTCTGTATACTCTTGGCATGATGGCTGTTGAATGAATAATGGTTAGTTTTCCATTTTATCCGTCACACCACTTTGGTGGGAGAGAGAATGTATGTATATATATATACATTCTCTACCACCAAAGTGGGGTGACGATACACAGAAAACTAACCATTATTCATTCAACAGCCATCATGCAAATATAGAGAGTTACAGATTTCTCCACCCTCCTTCAGAGTGAGGGCACTATACCTCCTATCGATATATATGGATATATAGATATATAGGCATATATATAGATATATAGACATATATATAGATATATAGACATATATATAGATATATAGACATATATATAGATATATAGAATATATATATATATATATATATATATATATATATATAGATATATATATATATATATATATATATATATATATATATATATATATATATATATATAGACATATATATATATATACATAGACATGTATATATATATATATATATATATATATATATATATATATATATATATAGATATATAGACAGATATATAGACATATAGATATATAGACATATAGACATATATATATATATATATATATATATATATATATATATATATATATATATATATATATATATATTTATTTATTTTTTATTAACACATCGGCCGATTCTCACCAAGGCAGGGTGGCAAGAAAAAGAAAAACTTTCATCATCATTCACTCCATCACTGTCTTACCAGAGCGGTGCTTTACACTACAGTTATAAAACTGCAACATTAACACCCCTCCTTCAGAGTGCAGACACTGTACTTCCCATCTCCAGGACTCAAGTCCGGCCTGCCAGTTTCCCTGAATCCCTTCATAAATGTTACTTTGCTCACACTCCAACAGCACGTCAAGTATTAAAAACCATTTGTCTCCATTCACTCCTATCAAATACGCACACGCATGCTTGCTGGAAATCCAAGCCCCTCGCACCCAAAACCTCTTTTACCCCCTTTCTCCAACCTTTCCTAGGGCGACCCCTACCCCGTCTTCCCTCCACTACAGATTTATACACTCTCGAGGTCATTCTATTTCGTTCCATTCTCTCTATATGTCCAAACCATCTCAACAACCCCTCCTCAGCCCTCTGGATAATAGTCTTGGTAATCCCGCACCTCCTCCTAATTTCCAAACTCCGAATTCTCTGCATTATATTCACACCACACATTGACCTCAGACATGACATCTCCACTGCCTCCAGCCTTCTCCTCGTTGCAACATTCATCACCCATGCTTCACACCCATATAAAAGTGTTGGTATAACTATACTCTCATACATTCCCCTCTTTACTTCCATGGACAAAGTTCTTTGTCTCCACAGACTCCGAAGTGCTCCACTCACCCTTTTCCCCTCATCAATTCTATGATTCACTTCATCCTTCATAGACCCATCTGCTGACATGTCCACTCCCAAATATCTGAATACATTCACCTCCTCCATACTTTCTCCCTCCAATCTGATATCCAATCTTTCGTCGCCTAATCTTTTTGTTATCCTCATCACCTTACTCTTTCCTATATTCACTTTCAATTTTCTTCTTTTACACACCTTACCAAACTCATCCACCAACCTCTGCAACTTCTCTCCAGAATCTCCCAAAATGCTGACCGGCCACTGCCCAGGTTCCCTTCTTGACCTGAGGACTCACAACAGGAGGACTACTACGAATCCTCTTGTTTTCCTCCGTCAATCGCCGTATCTCAAGCTTCGCTACCCTCAATTCCTCCTTAAGCTGCTGGTAAAGTTGCTCAATGGACGGCATCTTGGTTCAGTCCACAGGGAGTACACTAGACACGTCTTCACTGAAGACGTGTTTTCGATATGGAAAACTCGAAGAAATTTTAAGTGTATCGGAGTATAAAACAAATTCCAATCACACAGTAGAGAGAAAAACTAATGTGAAGGACGTAGGAATGATAATATCAGAGAATATCACTTTGAAAGATCACAACAATGTACCACATTTGCCAGGAAAATGATAGGATGGACAATGAGAACCTTCAAAACTAGGGACGCCAAGCCCATGATGATTCTCTTCAAATCGCATGTTCTCTCTAGGCTAGAATATTGTTGTACACTAACGGCCCCTTTCAAAGCAGGTTAAGTTGGAGGACTGGAGAATGTACAAAGAACTTTCAAGGAACGTATAAGTACGACAAAGTACCTAAATTACTGGGAACGGTTGAAATCCCTTGATTTGTACTCCCTGGAACTCAGGCAAAAAAGATACATGATAATATACACATGGAAAATCCTAGAGGGATTAGTCCCAAATTTGCACACGAAAATCACTCCTACGAAAGCAAAAGACTCGGCAGGAGATGCAACATTCCAACAATGAAAAGCAGGGGCGCCACGAGTACACTGAGAGACAACACAATAAGTGTCAGGGACCCAAGACTATTCAACTGCCTCCCAGCATACATAAGGAGAATTACCAATAGACCCCTGGCTGTCTTCAAGGCGTTGGACAGGCACCTAAAGTCAATACCTGACCAGCCAGACTGTGGTTCGTAAGTCGGTTTGCGTGCGGCCAGCAGTAACAGCCTGGTTAATCAGACCCTGATCCAACACGAGGCCTGGTCACAGATCGGGCAGCGGGGCGATGATCCCCGAAACCCCTCCAGGTATACTCCAGGTATCTTGAATTCTAGAACAAACGCAGACAGTGAAGCATGACACACCTACGATCAGCTGTGGCGGGAAGCGACTCTCTCTTATTATATTTTTGTATCAGTGGTGTTATAAGCCCGTATATAATCTACATATGTTTTTAAATTTTAAAAAACTGATAGACACCAACACGTTTGTGACTGATATATGACTCGAAAACTGAGGGTTGTTTTCCGTTTTGCTGACATTCCCTGACAGACAAGTGAGTCCAGGATGTTTGTCACTGACATTCCCTGACAGACAAGTGAGTCCAGGGTGTTTGTCACTGACATTCCCTGACAGACAAGTGAGTCCAGGGTGTTTGTCACTGACATTCCCTGACAGACAAGTGAGTCCAGGGTGTTTGTCACTGACATTCCCTGACAGACAAGTGAGTCCAGGATGTTTGTCACTGACATTCCCTGACAGACAAGTGAGTCCAGGATGTTTGTCACTGACATTCCCTGACAGACAAGTGAGTCCAGGGTGTTCGTCACTGACATTCCCTGACAGACAAGTGAGTCCAGGATGTTTGTCACTGACATTCCCTGACAGACAAGCGAGTCCAGGGTGTTCGTCACTGACATTCCCTGACAGACAAGTGAGTCCAGGATGTTTGTCACTGACATTCCCTGACAGACAAGTGAGTCCAGGATGTTTGTCACTGACATTCCCTGACAGACAAGTGAGTCCAGGGTGTTCGTCACTGACATTCCCTGACAGACAAGTGAGTCCAGGGTGTTCGTCACTCCAGTTGTCGTGAATATCGACATCGCTCCAGAAAATATTCAAATGGAACTTGTTGAGATGATGTGCAGCGATGTATTAAGATCAAAATTTAATGCAACGGGCGTATCTCTATTAGAGTTCTACAAGAAATATCTTATTAAAACTGGTATGTATAGCAACTTGGTAGATCACGAGTGCTGTCAGTATTGGGCAGTACTTACATGTACGAGCAACTCTTCTCAACAAGGAAATACACGAAGAGTAAATCAAGAAACCAACTGTCTGATGCACCTTTAGATGACATCTTGCTTCTGGCCTCTCCCAGCCTCTCACCTGATACTGAGACACTGTCGAGCGTCAAACACCAAGTGTCACACTAACTGTTATTAGAGAGAGAGAGAGAGAGAGAGAGAGAGAGAGAGAGAGAGAGAGAGAGAGAGAATAATATTGCTTCATTAAATATATAAATATATGTCAAAGTTTAGTATGTATTATTATTACCTCTGTTTATCAACTATGTCGATATTAGTGGCTCGCCATCCAATCACAGACACGGACCCTGGCCCCTTGGCAGAACAAGGTTGCCCACCCCTGTATTACACTGCTACTTTACACATGCCGGTGTGTGTGTGTGTGTGTGTGTGTGTGTGTGTGTGTGTGTGTGTGTGTGTGTGTGTGTGTGTGTGTGCTGTCTTACCGAATAGGTAAAACTGGTCATTTAGGAAGAACTCATTTAAAATTAAGTATTTTCTAAAAATTTCTCTGATACGTTTAAAGATATATTTTTTTTCATTATGGTAATGAAAAAAATAATAATTCTGTACCAAAAGAACCTTAGAAAACTTACCTAACCTTATTTTAACAAGCGCAATTTAATTTTGCCTAATCCAACTAAATATATTTTAGATAATTTTACAATAATATAATAATATTAAACAAACACAATGAAATATATTTTTTTCGTTAGGTTCAGAATGATTTTTGCAAAATTATTACATACACAAATTTTGCTTGCCTTATTCGGTAAGATCAGCGTTGACATTTAAGCCAAAATTACAAGTTTTACCTATTCGGCACGACACACACACACAGACACACGCACACACACACACACACACACACACACACACACACACAAGATGTTAGGAAGTATTTCTTCAGTCATAGAGTGGTCGGGAAGTGGAATAGTTTGGGAAGCGATGTAGTGGAGGCAGGTTCCATACATAGTTTTAAAAAGAGGCGGGGCCAGGAGCTGTGACTCGACCCCTGCAACCACAACTAGGTGAGTACACACACACACACACACACACACACACACACACACACACACACGTAAGGCAGTCCCAAAGCAGTCACACACGTTTTGAGCTCCGCTAAATTGGGTCGTATTGGGTGGTCCTAGGGAGAATCCGAGTGCAACAAACAGGCGTGGGCATAGGCTAAAGTGTCATACTCATTTAAAACCAAAAAGCAGGGAAATACGAGTGATCACAGAGGGAAAAAACACAGTAAATAGTGAAAGTGCCGGTGAGGGGAGACAGAGTTAGGCCTAACAGCGGTTGGCACACAGCAGGAAGTGGAGAATATATCGTAGTGAACTATAAAGCAGTGGGGAGCATATCTACTGGAGGCACCCAAGTAAGGAAGACCAGTGCAAGGCAAGCAGTGAACAATACGGTGATTGCATACAGTGATGCCAATAGAAAAGAAACGAAGAGGTACAGTACCCAGCAGGGCGCCACTCCAGGAGAATGTCGACAAACTGACCAGACCCAGCAGACATCGGATGTAATGTACAAAATCCTAGTTGTGGTTTGCAGGTTTCTGGCCCTGAGTTGCCGAAGCTGTGGGAAAAATCCCTGCTCGGAGGAGCTGACTACATAAGTATTTCATAGGTAGGAAGAAAAGTTAGGGAAGTGGTGGGCACAGGGCTACCAACCAAATGTACACACGTGTACGCACGCCACACACACATACACTTGAATTAGTCAGGATATAGATGTAGTATACCATACAATTGTTCGTGTATTAGCAATAATATTATTACCAGTTTATAAGTAGTAACTTTTAGTAGCAGAGCTTAGTAGTATTCTAGAATTAGAACTAGAATAGGTAGACACTGTGGACGAGGTGCCAAGACGCACACACACACACACACTTGAAGTAGTCGAGGTGTAGTAGACCATACAGCTGTTCTTGTATTAGCAATAACATTTTTATCAGTTATATAGGTAGTAGTATTCTTTTTAGATTTTGTAGCTAAGAAAGGTAGGAAGAAAATTCAAAGACGTGGCGGAGC
>WNWK01015648.1:0-47227 GCA_009830355.1 Cherax destructor
ATGCCAGTAAACCAGCAATCCCGGGATAGCAACCTCACATCCACCGAGCCATCTCGGCGGACAAAAGAGGGGGCGGCCGGATATCCGCCATAAAGCATCCGCCTGGCCACCACCCGAATCAAGGTGGCCTCCAGAGATACACCCGTTGCCGAAAGATACCCAAGGCCACCCGGGTGACCGGAGAGGATCGGGACATCCCAGCGATCAGATTCCACGGCAAACTACACCACCGCCAAGGACCTCAACAGAATGGGATGGACCATGATACCCTTCCCCCTACCTAGGAACTAGAATGCCTGAGGAGAGAAGCTCCCAGGGTAAAACTGGGAAGGAAATAAGGGAGGGATGAGGAGGAGGAGGAGGAGGAAAGGGAAAAGGGAGGATGGGGAAGATGGGAAGCAGGGAGGGGAGATTGGGGGGGTAATTAGGTTCAGTCTGAGGAAGAAGACCAAGAGGTCCAATTCCTCGGACCGATAGCCTCTTTACCGCGACAAGGAGCCCCCCTTAAAGATGGGTGATTAATAGTAATTATAAATTCTAAGCAAGTAAGCTGATAAAAATATATAGGAATGTGGGTTGAAAAATGGGCACAAGTAAAAAATGTATGTATTTAAAAATAAAAGTAAAACTATTTGTCAAAAGTATTCATCAAAGGATAGACAAATACTTAAATGAGGTAGATGGGCAAAACATACACTACACTATACGTAGGGGTTTGGTTTTTTACATTGTGTTTATACAGTCTCTGTAATATTTGCATCCCTAAGGAATCTTGATAGGTCATTCTCATTTGTGAGTGTATACAACTGACCTACACTTGTTTTCTTCACTAGAATTTTTCCATCCCAGGTGAAACATTTGTGGATTTTATCATTATTCTCTGGCTTAAGTTTTCTGATTCTATACCAGAGGTTCTGACGTTTTTTGGTCAGACACTCATTAATGAATACAGTGGTACCCCGACTTACGATATTTTTTCATTCCAGAATGCTGTTCAAGTGCCATTACCAAACGAATTTATCTCCATAAGAAATGATGTAAAATAGACTAGTCCTTTTTAGACCCCCAAAATTACACTTACAAAAGCATTTAAAAAAATAAACTTACATAAAAGGGTGTGTTTGGGGACCATCGTAAGTCGGGGTACCACTGTACTTGTTTTCTGGCTATAATAGATGATCTAATTAGATCTATTTTCCTGTCATGTGTGGTGAATCTAATCATAACACTTTTCTACCATGGGAACCTAAGTACGTGCTTCTTTTATATCTGTCACTGGTACATTTACGTTTATTTGATCTTTGATGATCTGTAAAGTAATGTCTTTACTGTTTGCTTGGGTCATATCACTGGGAAAGAATGGACTGTTCACTATTACTGCGTCTGATAACTTTTCTTGCTCGGTTTTGAAACTGGAAGGTCATGTACTGCTGACCGCGCAGCAGTGTCTGCCTGTTCATTGCCCTGTACGTCAACATGACCAGGGACCCAACAAAAAACAATATCTTTATGCTTGCTAAAGATACGGCGTAACCAAAGGTGGATACGAAGAACTAGGGGGTGAGGCGTATCAATTTTACGGATAGCCTGTAAAGCACTAAGGGAGTCTGAAACGACCACAAATGGTGACTCAGGCATAGATGCAATACGGGTAAGTGCCACAAGAATGGCATACAATTCAGCCGTAAATATGCTAGCCGAGGGTAATAGATGCCCTCGTACAACGCTGTCCGGAAACACTGCTGCGAATCCGACGCCGTCAGATGACTTTGAACCATCCGTGTATACTGCGATGGCATGGGAATGAGACGGAAGTGGTCTAGAAAGAAAGAGCGAGAACCGCCGTAGGTAGTTGGGCTTTCGCGCAAGGTAGAGGAATAGAACACACGGACAGCAGGAACTTCCCAAGGGGCAGGGGAAAGGAGATGTCACATGAACATATAGAGGTGGGAGCTGAAGGGAAGACAGGAGTGAATGTAGCGAAGAGAAAGGGACGAAGTAAGCAGGGCGACGAACAAATAAGAGCGCCTACTAACATCTGTAACAATCCTATACATGGAAGGATTGCAGAGGTCATGAGGCGAACAAAATAGCGAATGCAATGTGCATCACGACGATCGGATAAGGATGGAATGTTCGCTTCTACATAGAGGCTCTCAACGGGGAAGAACCAAAATGCACCAAGGCATAAGCGTAATCCCTGGTGATGGATGGGATTAACCCTTAAACTGTCCACACGTAGATATACGTTCACGTGCGTACTGCCCCGAACGTAGATCTACGTTTTATTTTACATTCGTTCAAATTTAGCGCGATAGGCCTGAGTCGCCTAGACATGAGAGAATGGGTCTCGCACTCAGTGTGCGCAGTATGAAAATCGGGGACGCAGGGTCCATGGTAGCCCCAGTTAATTTCAGCTCCATCTTGGGTAAACATCATGGCAAACCCCGTGATTCACTCATGCCTCGTCGTATTAACACTCTACTATTCCCGGAAAGTGAAACAGAGCCGAGGTTAGTGGATTAGACAGTGATATAGCCACTAATAATCAAGGAATTAGAGAAACTATTGATGAGAACCCAGATGACACTCAGCCCATCACCTCTGGGGTGACCAGTGTGGACAGTGTGGCCATACCAGACCCTCAGCCCAGCACCTCTGGGGTTGCTAGTGTTGCTACCCAAAGGCAACTCCGCAAGAAGAAATTATAATTTTCCATGTGTTATGGTGACGATAGTGAAAGTGATATAAGTGACGATGATGAAATCGATTTTATGCCCATAGACGATTTGTCGAGTGACAGTGATTATCATTATTCCCCAGTGAAACGTACTTTTGGGCGTCATAACCTACGTTCAGGCAGTGTGCCATATGCAGTCAGAGGCAAGGGTCTTAGCAGGTCACGTTCCAAAACCCCTGCCACTGACAGTGATAGTGATAATGAAGGAGAGTATGCTGGGATGGAGGAAGAAGTTGTGGGTGGCACGATGCCTGGACCACATGGCGCGGTGTGTGGACAGACAAAGGACCACGCGGCACCCTCTCAACCATGTGCTGGCCCCACTCCCGTCCCTCCTCCTGCTCCCCCACGTCCCATGCCACAGGCCCACCCTGCACCAGCTGATGGTGAATGGAATTGGACTGAACATACACCATTCGTGCCACATCCTTTCAATTTTTCTAGCAGTGGAAGTGGCATCATGCCACACTGTCCCATCACTGATGAGTCTACAGAGTTAGACTATTTTCAGCTATACTTTGATGAGCCGATAATGAAACTGATTGTTACCCAGACCAACCTGTACTACCAGTATGCAAAGGACCATGTAGATGTTACAGAATCGTCACGGCTGCGCAGGTGGAAAGATACAACTGTGGCTGAAATGTATTTATTCCTTGGCACTGTCATGCTTATGCCACATACATATAAGAACAATATAGCAAACTACTGGTCCACAGACTGCTTCATTAGCACTCCAGTCTTTCGTGACCTTCCCTGCAACAGATTCCTTCTGTTGCTAAGAATGTTGCATTTCTCTGACAGGAATACACCATACCGAAATGACCTCCTCTACAAAATCCGGGAATTGTTTATGTATGTCAAGGAAAAATTCAGTGCCTACTTTTATCCATTCAAGAACATTGTTGTTGATGAGTCCTTGGTGCTGTTCAAGGGACGACTGTCATTCAAACAATATATACCAAGCAAACGTAATCGCTTTGGTATAAAACTGTTTATGTGTGACTGTGAGACTGGTCTTGTGTTGGATGTCATTATCTACACAGGTAAAAATACACTCGATGATACCAGGCGCATGCTGGGCATTTCCGGTGATGTTCGCAAGATGATGCAGCCATACCTTGGCAAGGGTCATACATTGTTTACAGACAACTGGTTCACAAGCCCTATGCTCGCTGATTTCCTACGTGTGAACAATACTGATATATGTGGAACAGTGAGAAGAAATAGAAAACACATGCCAAAGTTCACTGGAGGAAGTGTAATGCAGGCGTTTCATGCCAATGACATCATGGCACTGTCATGGCATGACAAACGGGACGTGACATTGCTGTCAACCATCCACAGAAACGAGATGGTACAGACAGACAGACTGAGCAGGCTCAACAATGAACCTATTGCAAAGCCAGCTGTTGTCATCGACTATACAAACAATATGCGAATAGTCGACAAGTGTGACATGATGATAGGTTTTGTTGACTGTGTGCGTAGGAGTCGCAAGTGGTATATAAAAGTGTTTTTCCACCTTGTTGACATTGCAATGCTCAATGCCTTCAGCATGTACGAAATAAAGACTGGAGCGATACGATATGCGAATTCACCTTAAATGTCATCAAGCAGATAGCGGGAAGTATGGTACCACACCTATACCTGCCACTCCCACAGAGACCTGTCACCCCACAACAGCGACCTGTCCTCCACAACCAGAGGAAGTGCCCAACCGAATAATCCTAACTGTCACTGCCTGATACCATTACCATCTACTCCAAGAAGAAATACTCTCAGAAAAAGCGTGTTGTGTGTGCTTACAGTAAACAGCGACCCCAAGTGCAAAAGACACACGATACATGTGTCAGCAATGTGGAGTGGCACTCTGTATGAATCCATGCTTCTTGGAGTATCATACAGTGGTGGACTTCTAGAAACATAAATGGGACCTGTAAATACCTTGTATATATATGTAAACAATAGTAAGTGATTGAACCAGGTGTACAAATTCATTTATCAGTGTGAACATGTGTGTTAGTGACAGTATGATTACTAATTCAGTACCAAACATTTGTCTAAACAAGAATTGGCAATGATATCAAAAGATCTGCATCAAAACATTATTATCATACAGAAAACAGAAAATGGAAAAAATGAAAAAAAAGATAATGTTTATTGTTTCTGCAAGCGGCAGTGCACCATGTTGCCGACACCACATCATTTAGCACCAACCGGTAAGTACTGGCTCTAAAAAAATTTTTTAGCCTATCCTGTTTATAAAATGCGCTCTTCATTTTTAAAAAAAAATTTTTTTTCAAAACATTGGGGCAGTACGCAGGTGACTATATCTACGTGTGGACAGTTTAAGGGTTAAGGAGTCGAGGCCTAATATGAGGGTAAAAAAATTGAACCTGAAAAATTATGGAAGATAATGTTTTCTTACCAACAAATAGTGCATAATTCTGGCTACATGTTGATGTAATCAGCTTCTGTGTATCATATTTCTAAGTATGTTTTTCCACAGATGTAATTTTCTTTTGTTTTCCTGTAATCAAGGCCTGTTGATTAGTTATTTTTTTTGTTTGTTTTTACTCTAAAAATAACGATTTTGATGATTGTTTCATTCAAAATAGTCAACATGGTAACTCCTGTGAGGACTAGAGTGAGCAGAGTGAGAGATGGTGCCTCAGTAGCCAGAGAGCTGTCAACAAATGTTGAGTGTGTAACACGGTCAAATTTGGTGCGCCATTTCCATAGAGTTTACATATAACAAAATTGTGAATAAAACAGGAATAAGTTATTGACATTATTTACACTTATTTGAGAAGAGTATTTATAGGAGTGTCATGATTTTTTCGGATGTTATTGAGGAAGGATAGTTCTATTACAATTCCAGTACTGATTTTAGATATGTCCTACTATTTTGTTTTTATTGATTTTTTTCCTCCAAAAAAAATCCTTAAAAAAAAAAAAATTTAAAGAATTTTTTTTAATACAATCTATTGACATTTCTCTCAAAAGCCTCTGGAATAAAGATTATCTAACTCTATCTTTCATCTGATGTCGACTAGAACATTGTATGTCTTACCTGAAGGGAGGGTTTTATACCCTCCAACCTCTTTATAAAATTTTGCAATATCTTGCAATTTTGCAACAAAGTCAATTCACAAAAATTGGTGAAGATGGAAAATGCTGGTTAAATCACAGTATCAATGTTCATTGAAATTGAACCAAAAACAAAAAACATGAATAAATGCTTCCACCGAGCCCTTAAGGATGGAAAAAGTAGCAGGGGAGGCCGCCGAATATATCTGGTCACAATAATCGAGTTGACAAAATTAGGGCTGAATGTAGGCGAAGGAGAGTTCTACGATCAGCCCCCATGAAAGATGTGCGAGGTTTTAAGAAGGTTCAGCCTGGTGTGACAAGTTGCCTTCAGAGAGGTAATATAAGGTTTCCAGGACAATCTATGGTCGAACAGGAGGCCGAGAAACCTGACTGTATCACGTTCTGGGATACATGAGCCGTATAGGTACAATGGATGATCAGAGACCACTGAACGTCTAGTAAACGTAATTTGATGAGTTTTGCCACTAGAAAATTTAAACCCGTGAGTGGTGGCCCAATTAGAAACCGGTTGATGGCATGCTGGAGGAAACTGCAATGAGGTGACAGTCAGCACCTGCACATTATTATTATTATAATCAAATAGAAGCGCTAAACCACAGGGGTTATACAGCGCTGCAGGGAGAGTGGGTTGTAAGAGGGAGATGGACGATTAGTAGGGTATGGAGTGCAAGATGACTATGGATAGTGCAGGGATGGAGGGTAGCAAGAGATCGAGGTAAAAGGGACTGAGGGAGGTGCTAGAGGTATATTATTATATATCAAATAGAAACGCTAAACCACAGGGGTTATACAGCGCTGCAGGTTTTGTGGATGCAGGGAGAGTGAGTTGTAAGAGGAGATGGACGATTAGTAGGGTATGGAGTGCAAGATGACGGTGGGTAGTGCAGGGGTGGAGGGTAGCAAAGATCGAGGTAGAAGGGACTGAGGAGGTGCTAGAGTATAATCTTCAGAGTTTGTGTAGTAAGTCAGTTTCTGTCAAAAAGTCAACAAAGAGTCAGGATTAAAGGAGGGTCCATCTGCAAGAAGGGAAGGTAAAAGAAAGGACCGCAGAAGCGAAGGCGTCGTTAGAGGTAAATTCTGCGTGCTCGTTGATAAGAGTGGGCAGTCCAACAGGATATGTTGAACTGACACTGGAACCTGACAATGTTCACAGAGAGGGGCAGGGAGCCTCTCCATGAGATACCCGTGAGTAAGACGAGTGTGGCCTATGCGAAGACGGGAGAGAGTAGTCTCCCAACCTCGACATTGGTGACAAGAAGAAGGCCAGAAACCTATAACCGTTTTAATAGAATGAAGTTTGTTATTCAGCAGGTCAGACCAGCGTTGTTGCCAACGGGTGCGAAGGTGGGTAGCAATGACCGCAAATAGTCCGTGAAAGGAACACCTCTATATGAAACTGGAAGGTCATGTACTGCTGACGCGCAGCAGTGTCTGCCTGTTCATTGCCCTGTACGTCAACATGACCAGGGACCCAACAAAAAACAATATCTTTATGCTTGCTAAAGATACGGCGTAACCAAAGGTGGATACGAAGAACTAGGGGGTGAGGTGTATCAATTTTACGGATAGCCTGTAAAGCACTAAGGGAGTCTGAAACGACCACAAATGGTGACTCAGGCATAGATGCAATACGGATAAGTGCCACAAGAATGGCATACAATTCAGCCGTAAATATGCAAAGCCGGGTAATAGATGCCCTCGTACAACACTGTCCGGAAACACTGCTGCGAATCCGACGCCGTCAGATGACTTTGAACCATCGGTGTATACTGCGGCGATGGCATGGGAATGAAGGCAAGTGGTCTAGAAAGAAAGAGCGAAAGCCGCCGTAGGTAGTTGGGCTTTCGCGCAAGGTAGAGGAATAGAACAGACACGGACAGCAGGAACTTCCCAAGGGGTAGGGGAAAGGAGATGTCACATGAACATACAGTCATCCCTCCATTTTCGTGTATCTCTGTTTTCGTGTATTTCAGTTTCGTGTAGTTTTATCGTGGAAAATTGCCCTCTGTTTTCGTGTGTTCCCTCCGTTATCCTCATCACCTTACTCTTTCCCATATTCACTTTCAATTTACTTCTTTTACACACCCTACCAAATTCATCCACCAATCTCTGCAACTTCTCTTCAGAATCTCCCAAAGCAGTGTCATCAGCAAAAAGCAACTGTGACAACTCCCACTTTGTATTTGATTCTTTTCTTTTAACCCCCACACCTCTTGCCAGACCTCGCATTTACTTCTCTTACAACCCCATCTATAAATATATTGAACAACCACAGTGACATCACACATCCTTGTCTAAGGCCCACTTTTACTGGAAATAGTCCCCTCCCTCCTACACACACTAACCTGAGCCTCACTATCCTCATAAAAACTCTTCATTGCTTTCAGTAACCTACCTCCTATTCCATACACCTGCAACATTTGCCACTCTGCCCCCTATCCATTCTATCATATGTTTCACTGTAAACACTTGGTCTACACACCCCTACCTTTCCTAAAGCCCCCTTGTTCATCTGATATCCTGCTCTCTGTCTTACTCTTAATTCTTTCAATAACAACTCTACCATACACTTTACCAGGTACACTCAACAGATTTATTCCCTATAATTTTTGCACTCTCTTTTGTCCCCTTTGCCTTTATACAAAGGAACAATACACGCTCTGCCAATCCTAGGTACCTTACCCTCTTCCATACATTTATTAAATAATAGCACAAACCACTCCAAAACTATATCCCCACCTGCTTTTTTAAAATTTCTATCTTTATCCCATCAATCCCAGCTGCCTTACCCCCTTTCATTCTAGCCACTGCCTCACTAACTTCCCCACACTCACAACTGGCTCTTCCACACTCCTACAAGATGTTATTCCTCCTTGCCTATGACGAAATCACAGCTTCCCTGTCATCATCAACATTTAATAACACTAATAACATGTATAAATGAACATTTAACATCACACTTACCTTTACAGTGGACCCCGGATTACGATGGCGTCTGATTACGCTAAATTCGGTTAGAGATACATTTTTCTGTAAAAATATTGGCTCAGCTTACGATGATCCACTCGGAATACGCTATTCGTCTTGGACGAATACACGTACCATGGACGGCTGCAGCGCCATCCACAGTCAGTGTGCCATTGTTTACCAGCGAGTGAGCGCCACCCTCGCCACCCACACATTCATACCATACATTTTGTAATTATTCCATTGTTTTAGTGCTTGCAACTGATAAATAAGCCACCATGGGTCCAAACAAAGCTCCTAGTGCCAGCCCTGTGGTAAAGAGACAGAAATATGGTAGAAGTGAAGGAGATAATAGCCAAATATGAAAGTGGAGTGCATATCGCTGAGCTGGCCTTACTGTATGGAAAAGCCTATTCAACCATTGCTACCATTGTGGCCAAGGAAATAAAATCAAGGAAGCTGTTGTTGCGAAAGGTGCAAATATGATCACAAAACAGAGATCGCAAGTGCTGGAAGATGTGGAAAATTTGTTGTTGGTGTGGATCAACGAGAAACAATTAGCAGGACATAGTGTTACGCAGGCGATAATACCTGAAAAAGCAAGGCAGTTGCATGATGATCTCGTAAAGAAAATGCCTGCTGAGTCCTGAAGTGAACAAATTTAAAGCCAGCAAAGGCTGGTTTGACAGATTTAAGAAGCGTAGTGGCATACAGTGTGATAAGGCATGGTGAGGCAGCCAGTTCTGACAAAAGTGCGGTTGAAAAATATGTGCAGGAATTCAAAGGGTACATAGAGGCTGAACAATTCAAAACCCAACAAGTGTTCAATTGTGACGAAACAGGCCCTTTTTTGGGAAGAAAATGCCAAACGGACCTTCATTACCAGGAGGAAAAGGCACGCCAGGACACAAACCTATGAAAGACAGGCTAACTTTGTGTTGTGCTAATGCAAGGGTTTTTAAAGTGAAGCCTTTATTGGTGTATCATTCTGAAAATCCCAGTGTTTTAGAGATGGGGTTTTCCCAAGGCTAATTTGTGTGTGATGTGGAAGTCTAACAAAAAGGCATGGGTCAAAACCATTTTCTTAAGTGGTTCAATGGCGTTTTTGGGCCCCAGTGTAAAAGAAATATCTCAAGGAAAATAATTTCCCATAAGTGCCTCCTGATAATGGACAATGTCTTGTCATCCTCCAAACTTGGAGAGAAAATTGGGAGGACTTTAAGTTCATCAAGTGAATTCTTGCCCCTATCCCTCCTCTCCCCCCAGCCCATGGACCAGCAGGTCATTGCAAATTTTAAAAAAACTCTACACCAAAGCAATGTTTAAAAGTGCTTTGATGTGACCCTAACATGAATATAACCCTAAGAGCTTTTGGAAAAATCATTTCCATATCCTGCATTGTGTACACCTTATATGTAAGGCTTGGGAGGGAGTGACTACCAGGACTTTGAACTCTGCCTGGAGAAAATTGTGGCCAGACTGTTCCTGGAGAGGGATTTTGAAGGTTTTGGGGCTGAGCCTCCAGAACCCTCGAGCCTGTTGTGGAAGAAATTGTGTACTGGGCAAGTCCATGGGGTTGGAGGTGAGTGGTGAGGATGTGGACAGTTGGTGGAGGAGCACAATGAAGATAACCACTGAAGATCTGCAAGAGCTTCAGCAGCAACAAGAGACCACAGGTCAGGACAATGGTTCAGAGGAGGAGGAGGGGGGACAAGATGGAAGAGTGCCTTCTTCAGTGATTAAGGAGATTTGTGGAATGTGGAGCAGGGTGCAAGGCTTTATGGATGAATATCACCCTAACCATGCTGTTGCAGGCTGTGCTTTGGCAACCTGTACAATGACACAGTGGTGTCCCATTTCAGGGATGTGTTAAAGAATTCCAGACACAGAGCTCCTGGACAATTTTTGTTAGAGGGGTCCAGTGACTCTCAACCTGGTCCTAGTGGCATTAAAGAAAAAGGCCAGTAACCCCAAAAGAACTTGCCACCTGCAGTGTTAATGAAAGTTCCCTTAAACACTAGAAACCCTCCATCCTTCCCCTCCTCCCATCTTCCACAATAACTCTTCAAAAAAAGTAAGTGACATGTTATTGTACTTTTATTCTTAACTCTTTGATTCGGGGGCCCCTCTCTGAAACTGTCATTCTATGCGGGAATTATTCGAAATTTTTTTTTTTTCTTATCAAAATGTTAAGATTATTTTTTCTGATTGTTTAAATCCCCCAAAAAAATTTTGCGATCAGTACTTCCGAGATATAGAGGTGCAATGTTGGCAAAAAAAAGAGCCGGATAATGGCAACAGGCGAATGCCACCCGGTAAACTTTGGTTTACTTCCTTTAAATGGGTTTCTTGTTTTTTCCTATTTTATTTTTACATAACTTATGGGCTGTGAGGGCCAAAGTAAGGTGCAATGTATATATATACACTCGTTGTATGCAACACAATAATCGCAAAACATTAGTATCATTATATTGTTTACAAAACTTGTTTACCCAATCAACAATAAAAAAAAATTTTTTATTACTATTGTTCTATAATATATATACACATATAAATGACTGGACACTTTCCATCAACTGCAATTATCACTTCAAAGCTCCAAGCTATGTGTGTGTGTTACTCACCTAAGTGGTTGCAGGAGTGAACTCAGCTCCTGGCCCCGCCTCTTGGGTGTCTGCTACTGGGTCCTCTCCCCTGCTCCTGAGCATATACCTTGTCTTAAAACTATGTATGGTTCCTGCCTCCACTATTCTTTCTCCTGACTATTCCACTTCCAAATACTCTGGGCTGAAGAAATGCTTCCTAACATCCCTTTGACTCATCTGGTCTTCAGCTTCCAGTTGTGTCCCCTTGTTTGTGTTCCCTCTCTGGAACATCCTGTACTGTCTCCTTGTCAATTCCCCGCAGTATTTTGTATGTCATTATCATGTCCCCTCTGACCCTTTCTTTCCTCCAGTGTTGTTAGTCCTATTTCCCTCAGCCTTTCTTCATAAGACAGACCCTGAGTTGTGGAACTAACCTTGTCGAAACCTTTGCACTTTCTCTAGTTTCTTTCGTGTTTGGGCCAGGTGTGGGTTCCAGACTGGTGCTGCATATTCTAGTATGGGCCTGGCAGGTATACAGTGTCTTGAAGGGATTCCTTGTGGAGCGTTAAAAGGTAACGGAACGTGTGTATGTTGTGTGTGGACATCTAAATTTGCTGAGTCAGGTAAGGCAGCTGTCAAAATGACGTATTATACCATTACTCACCACCCCACACTGCTGTCAACCTGTCAACAAAAAGGGGACCCATGTCTTCTTCCCCAACCTCCTTCCTTTCCTTCCCTACCTTCCTGCTTCCTTTCTTCCCTTCCTTCCTTTCTTTTGCCTTCCTTTTTAATATTTCCTTCCTTCCTTCCCTCATCTCTTCCTTCCCCCTTCCTTCCTTTCTTCCTTCATTCCTTCCTTTATTTCTTCCTTCCTTTCTTCTTCTTTTGTTCCTTCCTTCCTCTCATCTCTTCCTTCCTTTCTCTCTTTCTTTCTTTCTTACTTCTTCTTCCTTTCCTCCTTCCTTCTTCTTCTTTCCTTCCTTCTTCTCATCTTTCTTTCCTTCCTTCCTTCTTCTCATCTCTTCTTTCCTTCCTTCCTTCTTCTCATCTCTTCTTTCCTTCCTTCCTTCCTCTCATCTCTTCCTTACTTTTCTTTCTTCCTTCCTTCCTTTTTGTTATCCTGGGTTGCTTTCGGTCACAAACTCCTCAACACCATAAATTTATCTTCAGAGACACTTCCATCTTGTTAGGCTATCACTGAAGAAGAACAGTCCCAGATGTGAGGGTCAGATAATTCTTACCGCTAGGTATGCTGAACAAGGACATGAAATGGGGGTTCCCACAATGCACCACTGGCTGCCCGATTTTTTATACTGCGCACACTAACCACACAGACCCATTCTCTCCATGTGGGCTCCCAAACCTCCTGCTTGATTTGAGGCTGCGGGGAAGGCGATTAATCGTCTGAAACATTGGCTGTGGCGTATATATAGGGCCAAATAGTCAAAGGGTTAATATATCATTCTTTTCTGTGTCATTTAATATATATTTTAATTACAAATTTTTTATTTTAAACCCTTTTTGGTGTCTGGAAAGTTAATTTTATTTCCATTATTTCTTATGGGGAAAATAGATTCGGATTACGATATTTTGGTTTCCTAACCCTCGGAAAGGATTAATATAGCAATCCGGGGCTCACTGTATTAACCCTTTCAGGGTCCAGACCCTGATCTGAAACTTGTCCACGGGGTCAAGAATTTTAAAACAAAAATTTTGTTATTTTTTTTTTATGAAATGGTAGAGAATCTTTTCTGAAGGTAATAAAACAAAAAGTACGAAATTTGATGGAAAATTGACAAAATTACACTCTTGAATTTTCCTGCGTCAGTGATATTTATGCATCGGCTATTCTTGCCACTGACTCCATTTAGGCCAATTACATTATTCCAGTCAACCAAATTCTTAGCTCCCTTGAATATAGGGATGAAAATAGGCCACTTTTTCAGCAAAATATTGGCTTGATATTAGTCCGTTTGCTTAAAAATAGGCGGTCGTCTGAAACCCTCCGCATGGCCTCCCACCGCCTGGGCACATAAACACCACATTTGACGTCAGTGTGCCATTGTTTACCAGCGAGTGACCGCCACCCACGCATTCATACCATACATTTGTCATTATTCCATTGTTTTAGTGCTTGCAACTGCTAAATAACCCACCATGGGCCCAAAGAAGCTCCTACTGCCAGCCCTGTGGTAGAGTGTAGCAGGGATCCAGGGAGTGTAGCAGGGATCCAGGGAGTGTAGCAGGGATGCAGGGAGTGTAGCAGGGATGCAGGGGAGTGTAGCAGGGATGCAGGGAGTGTAGCAGGGATGCAGGGAGTGTAGCAGGGATGCAGGGAGGTAGCAGGGAGTCTAGCAGGGATGCAGGGAGTGTAGCAGGAAGGCAGGACTCCATACCTGAAGTGTTAATGGAAGAGGATTTCCCTTCAAACACTAGCAACACGTCCTTCCTCTCCCTCCTTCCTTCTTCCACACATCAACAACTCTTCAATAAGGTAAGTGTCAACTTATTACTGTTTTATACTATATATCTCATTGTTTTCTGTGTAGATAAATGTACATTTCATGTAAAAAAATATTTTTTAAATACTTTTGGGTGTCTGGAATGGATTAATTTGATTTACATTAGTTCTTATGGGAAAATGGTTTTGAAAGTCGTCCATTTTGAAAATAGGCGGACTCTCAGGAATGGATTATGGACGATTTTCAAGGGCCCACTGTATTACTTTTATTTTATTGATTTAGCACAAGAAATCGCCCAATCGAAATTAGTATTTGGCCAATTTCACAAAAGTTCAAAATATTCCAATTTCAAAATAGGATCCAATATATACAATGCAGGCATTCCTGGCACTAAAATAGCATTTCCTATGTTTATTAGTTATGTTTCCAGGCTTTACAAATGAATTCCATTTTTATTTTTATTCACATAATGAATTTTTATTCACAAAAAAAATAGAAGATTTACTGTTATGCAATATTGTAATGATTGTATAAATAATATCAGTGCATTTGTGAGCGCACATTAGACCCACCAGCTGACATGTATTGGACGCATGACGTCATTTGTATACTCTTGACGTCGGCAAAAATTGAACATATCCGCTAATTGGAGCTCAGTTTCAAGCCATTTTCAGTACTAAAACCAATGAAAATCATCTCTATTTCTGTAATATATCTTCCATTCTATCAAATAAGACCAAGAAACACATGAATACAACCGTAAAAACATATGAAAATACACTGCAAAGTCGCAGTTTTAATCCAAAGAATACAGTCGCAGTTTTTTTCTCATTATGACTGCGTGCTGCAAATTTTGTTTTATATGACTTAATTAATTTTATAATGAAGACAAAAGTACAAAACTATGTTCAAATTTCATAGCTTAAATACTCACCTTTACTCATTGTATACTATCTACAAAGATTCTTACAATCTAGTTTTAAGTTAATTTTAAGTCTGCCCAAAATGCCCTGCATACTAGGGGCTTTTGGCATGTACACCTCATGTAATCTCAATAACCAAATGTAATTCTTTGTATCATGTCCAAATAAAAATTATTATTATTATTATTATTATTTTTTGGACCCTCGGTTTTCATTGAAAATTCTTTCCAGAATGCTGTTTGAGTGCCGTTACCGAACGAATTTGTTCCCATAAGGACAAATGTAAATTAGATTTGTCATTTCAGACCCCCAAAAATACACTTACAAAAGCACTTACAAAAATACACTTACATAATTGTTCGAGTTTGGAGGTGAACGAAAACCAATGGTCCACTGTAGATGCATTCTCTCATATCTAGGCCATTCACAGCTTATCTGAGTGAGCTGAGCTCATGACGTAGTACTACGGCTTGGACCCTGGCTTTAAAGCTGTAGAACTACGGGATGGAGCCTCAAAAGGTTAATACTGTAGTACCCTGCTCTCCTACACGTCCTAATATAAGTTTCATTCTTCTCATTTGGTAACCTTCCACCTTTTCTATACATCTGTAACAATACTAAAAATAAATTTAGTTTTAGTGACATTGTAAATTACCATACATGTATTTCTACCTTACAAGATGAATCTGTATGTAAGATGTTCTTTGATTTTACCAGGGCATGAACTTCATTTTGTTTTGGTGTACATTATAACTATTTATGAAGTGAAAATAAGCTTTGCATAAAAGCTTTTCCTGGAATAACATTTTGATCTGTTTAGTTCTGTCAAGTAAACTTTTCAAAACGTTGTCCCAACAAAGACTTGTGCAGCGTGTGTTTTCTTGATTTTTGTTCGCTGTACACCATTTAAACCCATACTATATATCACTTTATTGATCACTTAGTAACATTGAGCATTACATTTTTATTTTGCCTACAGTGACTAATTTTTGTACAAGGCTACGTACTTTACTAATATTTTATCTTTCAACTATTGTACTGTCATCATAAAGAGAAATATGTAAATGCTAATGTTAAAAGGGTGATGAAATGTCCTTACTAAGCACTCCAGCCATGCTCACAAACTTCCTTCAAATTCAAATTTTTATTTCTTTGCATAATTTACAATGTGTAGTTACAATATTGATTTGCTAAGTGCAAAGAAAGCCACTATCATGCCGAGGCATTTCGGGCAGACTAAATCTAATGCTTTACAGACTACTTAATACTATAACATTGTTGGTTTGAACTGAACATTGTTTTTTTTATATATCAACAGAGGTAGTAGCGGTTTAGCAGTAATTAAATTAACAAGTAGTATATAGTGGACCCCCGAGTAACGAACAAAATTCATTCCAGAAGCCTGCTCAAGTGCCATTACTGAATGAATTTACTCCCTTAAGAAATAATGTCAAGTAGGTTAGGCCATTTCAGACCCCCAAAAATACACTTACAAAAGCACTTGCAATATTATACTTAAATACTTGTACGATTTCCGGGGTTTTCGTAACTGGGGGGTCCACTGTAGTTGCATAACAAGTTACAGTATTATATTTTAGCACATTATACATAATGAGATTGAGACCATTTTAGTTTGAAATAAACTTATAAAATTTGGCTATTTTTGGGTTGATGGTGGCGATAGTATACAGTGGACCCCGAGTATCGACCGACTCGTGTTTCGGTCGCTTTTTTCGGCACAATTTTGGCCCGACTATCGGCCGTTTCCCTGAGTATCGGCTCGCGTACCAGACTTGTCCGCCTGCCTGCGCTTGCGCGCCTCCCCACGCAGGCGTCGTGATCCAGTCTAGCTTTGTTTACCATTGAGTGAACATTACCCAGCATGCTCGTTCAAACATTTCACAATAATTTTATTGTGTTTATTGAGTGTTTATTGATTGTCACTGTGAAATAAGTCACCATGGGTCCAAAGAAGCTTCCTAGTGGCACCCCTGTGGTAAAGAAAGTGAGGAACACCATTGAACTAAAAAAAGAGATAGTAGAAAAATATGAGTGGTGTATGTGTGGGGGAGCTTGCCAGGATGTACAACAAAAACAAATCTACTATCACCTCTATCCTGGCAAAGAGAAAAGAAATCAAGGAAGCTAATGTTGCGAAAGGTGATGATATGTTAACGAAAAATAGATTACAAACAGTGGATGAGGTTGAGTTGTTGGTGGTGTGGATCAACGAAAAACAGATAGCGGGTGATAGTGTTTCCATGGCGATAATTTGTGAAGAGGCAAGGCAGTTGCACGCAGATCTTGTCAAGAAAATGCCTGGAACCAGTGCTGATGTGAGTGATTTTAACGCCAGCAAAGGCTGGTTTGACAGATTTAGGAAACGTAGTGGCATACACAGTGTTGCAAGGCATGGTGAGGCAGCCAGTTCAGACAAACGTGCTGCTGAAAAGTTTGTGAGTGAATTTAAGGGGTTTGTAGACACTGAAAAATTCTAACCCCAACAAGTATTTAATTGTGATGAAACAGGCCTCTTTTGGAAGAAAATGCCAAAGAGGACCTACATTACTCAGGAGGAAAAGGCACTGCCAGGACACAAGCCTATGAAAGACAGGCTAACTCTCATGTTGTGTAGTAATGCAGTGGGGATTTTAAAGTGAAGCCTTTACTGGTGTATCACTCTGAAAATCCCAGAGTGTTCAAGAAACAATGTCGTCAAAAATAAATTGTGTGTTTTGGAAGGCTAACACTAAGGCATGGGTCACAAGGCAAATTTTCATAGAGTGGGTCCATCAAGTGTTTGGCCCCAGTGTGAAAAAATACCTCCAGGAAAAGGAATTGGGACTCAAGTGCCTCCTGGTACTGGACAGCTCTTACTCATCCTCACAACTTGGCAGACTTTTTGTCTGATGAGTTGTTTCATCACAGTGAAGTTCTTGCCTCCTAACACCACTCCTCTCATCCAGCCCATGGACCAGCAGGTCATTTCTAACTTCAAAAAACTCTACACAAAAGCAGTGTTTCAAAAGTGCTTTGAAATGACCTCAGACACTTGAGTTGACCCTAAGAGAGTTCTGGAGGAATCACTTCAGTATCCTCCATTGCATAAGCCTTATAGGTAAGGCTTGGGAGGGAGTGACTTCCAGGACTTTGAACTCTGCTTGTAGACAATTGTGGCCGGGTTGTGTCGAACAGAGGGATTTTGAAGGGTTTGAGGCTGACCCTGTGCCTGTTGTGGAAGGTATTGTGGCATTGGGCAAGTCCCTGGGGTTGGAGGTGAGTGGCGAGTATGTGGAAGAGTTGGTGGAGGACCACAGGGTAGAGCTAACCACTGAAGAGCTGCAAGAACTTCATCTGGAACAGCATCAGACCACAGTATAGGAAATTGATTCACAGGAGGAGGAAGATAGACTGGAGGTGCCTTCTTCAGAGATTAAGGAAATTTGTTCAATGTGGAATAAGGTGCAGAAATTTGTTGAAAAATACCACCCTGAGCAAGCTGAAATAAGCCATCTCTGCAACCAGCTCAGTGACAGAGCCATATTGCACTTCAGGAACATGTTAAAGAGGTGCCAGAAACAGAAGACTGTGGACAGTTTTTTTGTGAGACAGGGGTCCAGTGACTCTCAAACTGGTCCTAGTGGCATTAAAATACCAAGAAGGGAAGTAACCCCAGATAGGGCTTTGATACCTGAAGTCCTAATGGAGGGGGATTCCCCTTCCAAACACTAAGCCCTCCCTCACTCCTCCTCTCTATCTTGCAGGTGCCAGCAAGTCTCTTCAATAAAGGTAAGTAAATGTTATTTTAAAGTTAAATTTATAAATTTAATATGTGTTGTTATTATGTGTTTTGTGTATGTAAAACTATAGTTATTCTTTAACCCTTTAACTGTCCAAACGTAGATATACGTTTGTACGCGTACTGCTCCGAACGTAGATCTATGTTTTATTTTTCATTCCTTCAAATTTAGTGCAATAGGCCTGAGTCGCCTAGACATGAGAGAATGGGTCTGCGCCCTCAGTGTGCGCAGTACAGTCATCCCTCGGTTTTCGATTGTCCCAGTTTTTGCCGATTTTGGTTTTCGCCGACTTTTTTTGGTGAAAATTTGTCTTAGTTTTCGCCGACCGTATGGTACCTGTCCACCAGTGCCGTGCACATACAAAGGCCGTAGGCCCGCCACCCACGCACCTCCCACGCACATTGTCACGCAGTCTAGCTTTGTTTACGGTTGAGTGAACATTACCCCAGGAGTTCATACAAAACATTTATTAACAATTCATTGTTTTTGGCCCTTGATTATTGTTTGTGACTACTAAATAAGTTACCATGGGCACAAAGAAAGCTCCTAGTGCCAGTTCTTTGGTAAAGAAAGTGAGGAACACTGTAGAAATGAATAAAGATATAATAGAAAATATGATAGTGGTGTACGTATTGCTGAGCTCACCAGGATATACAAGAAAAATCCATCAACCATCAGTTCCATTGTGGCAAAGAGAAAAGAAATCACGGAAGCTAATGTTGCGAAAGGGGTGAATACGATAACAAAATAGAGATCACAAACAATGGAAAATATGGAGAAATTGTTATTGGTGTGGATAAACCAAAAACTGCTAGCGGGTGATAGTGTTGTGCAATCCATCATATGTGAAAAAGCAAGGCAGTTGCATGCTGATCTTGTAAAGAAAATGCCTGGAACCAGTCATGATGTTGATGAATTTAAGGCCAGCAAAGGCTGGTTCGAAAACTTCAAGAAGCGAAGTGGCATACACAGTGTTGTAAGGCATGGTGAGGGTGCCAGTTCAGATAAAGATGGGGCTGAAAAATTTGTGCGTGAGTTTAAACAATATGTAGAGGCAGAAGAATTTAAACCCCAACAAGTGTTTAATTGTGATGAAACAGGCCTCTTTTGGAAGAAAATGCCAAGGAGGACCTACATCACGCAGGAGGAAAAGGCAATGTCAGGACACAAGCCTATGAAAGACAGGCTAACTCTTATGTTATGTGGGAATGCTAGTGGGGATTTAAAAGTGAAGCCTTTACTCGTGTATCACTCTGAAAATCCCAGAGTGTTCAGGAACTACAGTGTTGACAAGGGTAAATTGTGTGTGTTTTGGAAGTCTAATGTTAAGGCATGGGTCACTAGGGAAATTTTCATGGAATGGTTTCATCAAGTGTTTGGCCCCAGTGTGAAGAAATATCTATTGGACAATAAATTGCCACTTAAGTGCCTCCTGGTAATGGACAATGCTCCTGGTCATCCTCAAGACTTGGAAGACCAAATGTCTAAGGAATTCAAATTTGTAAAAGTGAAGTTCTTGCCTCCTAACACCACTCCTCTCATCCAGCCCATGGACCAGCAGGTCATTGCAAACTTCAAAAAACTGTACACCAAAGCAATGTTTCAAAGGTGCTTTGATGTAACCTCAGACACTAGATTGACCCTAAAAGAGTTCTGGAAGGCTCACTTCGATATCTTCCATTGCATAGGCCTTATAGATAAAGCTTGGCAGGGAGTGACCTCCAGGACGATGAACTCTGCTTGGAGAAAGTTGTGGCCAGATTGTGCCCCAGAGAGGGATTTTGAAGGGTTTGGGGCTAACCCTGAGGAGTCTATGGAAGTTGTGGAAAGTATTGTGGAATTGGGGACTTCCATGGGGTTGGATGTGAATGGAGAGGATGTGGAAGAGTTGGTGGAGGACCACAATGAAGATCTAACCACTGAAGAGCTGCAAGAGCTTGAGCTGCAACAACAACAAAACAGATCTGAGGAAATTGCTTCAGTGGAGGAAGAAAGATGTAAGGTGCCTTCTTCAGAGATTAAGGAGATTTGTGCAATGTGGAGTAGGGTGCAATCATTTGTGGAGGAACATCACCCTGACAAAGATGTTGCAATCCATGCTGGCTACTTTTACAATGACAATTCCATGTCCCATTTTAGGGACATTTTAAAGAGCCGCCAGATACAGAGCTCTCTGGACAGATATTTAGTGCCACAAGTATGCAGTGACTCACAAGCTGGTCCTAGTGGGATTAAAAGAAAAAGAAGGGAAGTGACCCCAGATGAGGACTTGGTACCTGGAGTCCTTATGGAGGGGGATTCCCCTTCCAAAAATTAGGGTCTCTTAACTCTCCCCTCTTCCCTCTCTCCCATCCAGCAACATTAGTCTTCAATAAAGGTAAGTGCCACATTCAGTTCATTCATTTGTGCATGTAAATCTATCTTTAAGGCCCCCCCCCAAATTTTTTTTCCAAACTTCTGGGTTTCTGGAACGGATCAGTTGAATTTCCATTATTTCTTATGGGGAAAATAGTTTGGGTTTTCGCTGATTTTGGTTTTAGCCGATCCATCTGGAACGGATTAAAATTGAAAACCGAGGGATGACTGTATTAAAAAAATCTGGGACCACTTAGTACCTTGTGGGAGCACTAGTTCAATTGAGTGCCAACTAGAGCAAATAATGTGGCAAACACCAGGGATTCACTCATGCCATGTCGCATTAACACATTACACCAATACACAAAGGTGGTGACCCTACAGACGTAAATAACTACAGGCCTATATCAAATCTACCATTGCTATCCAAAATATTCGAGAAACTTGTGCACAAGAGATTATACTCGTTTATAACTACACAAAGCATACTCAACCCCTGCCAATTTGGCTTCAGGAAAAATAAAAGCACTAATGATGCAATAGTAAAAATGATAGACCTGCTTTACACAGCACTTGAAAATAAGGAATATCCACTAGGACTTTTTATTGACTTAAGGAAAGCTTTTGACACAGTAAACCACGGCATCCTACTCCACAAACTTGACCACTATGGAATAAGAGGTCATGCACTAGCATACCTCAAATCCTACCTCACTAATAGGTACCAGTATGTCACTATTAAAGACACATCCTCCACGACACTACCACTAGACACCGGCGTACCGCAGGGAAGTGTCCTTGGTCCCCTGCTCTTCCTCTTATACATCAATGATCTTCCCAATGTATCACAACACTTGAAACCAATACTCTTTGCTGACGATACAACTTATGTCATCTCCCACACAAACCTTGCCACGCTTAACACCATTGTTAACGACGAATTAATAAAAATAGCAACATGGATGACTGCCAATAAACTTACACTCAACACTGATAAGACTTTCTATATTATGTTTGGCAACAGAACAGATGATCCACAATTAAACATTAAGATCAACTCTACACCTATTGCTAGACATAACGAGGGCAAGTTCCTGGGCCTTCACCTTGACAGCAGCCTGAAATTCAGCACCCATATCCAACACATAACAAAGAAAGTGTCCAAAACTGTGGGATCCTCTCTAAGATACGGTATTATGTACCACAATCAGCCCTACTCACACTATACTACTCACTCATCTATCCCTACCTCACATATGCCAGTTTGTGCATGGGGATCAACAGCAATTACCCACCTAAAGCCAATAATAACCCAACAAAAAGCCGCAGTAAGAATTATCACACAATCCAACGCTAGGCAGCACACCCCCACTCTTCAAAGACCTAAACCTACTCACTGTTCAGAACATCCATACTTACTACTCTGCTATCTACATTTATAGAACCATTAATTCCAACTTTAACCCTGAGCTAAAACACTTTCTTGACAGTTGTGACAGGACCCATAGACATAATACCAGACATAAACATCTCTTTGACATTCCCGTGTCCGACTAAATCTATACAAAAATTCAATGCGCATAAAAGGGCCTAAAATCTGGAACTCCCTGCCTGAAAACTCTAGAACTGCAGACACAACCTCCATTTTCAAAAGCACCGTTAAAAACATCTTATCTCACTTACGCACCCAACCGGTAGTTAACCATACGAAAACTACTTTATCTTGCACATATCCACAGCAAAATACACTTATTGATATCTGTGATTCTCCTTAATTTGCACATTACTAACCACAGCAAAATACACTTATTGATATCTGTGATTCCCCTTAATTTGCACAGTTCCAACCAAAATTCTAATACAACTATTGCTCCATAATACTTAAGCTAGTCATAAGTTTGCCTAAGATACTCCAATATAGAATCTATATTATGCCAATATATCACCTTTATCATTAATATATAAACTAATTGCTAACTTTTTATACTAATTGTTAAATTCTCAATGTTTAAATTCCAGTACCTAAATTTTGTAAACCTAACCTTACAATCTGTATATCCATTGTATAGCTATTGAGTAAGACCTATCATAAGACTGCCTGAAAAGCCTAGGCATACCTAGGCATATTATTGGCCATCTTGTAATATCAACTTTAATGTATAACTATAAGTACCCCCCACCTTGTATTACATGAAATAAAGGATTTGAATTTGAATTTGAATTATAAGAGGAAAGTAAAAATAGGTTAGATAAATACATGAGTGGCTGTGGGTGGGTGTGAGTTGGACCTGACTAGCTTGTGCTACTAGGTCTGATGCTGTGCTCCTTCCTTCAGAGGATGTGACCTGACTAGGTGGGTCATTGGTCTAAGCTGGGGGGGGGTGACATGGACCTGCCTCGCATGGGCCAGTAGGCCTTCTGCAGTGTTCCTTCTTTTTTGTTCTTATATATTCGGCAGGCTGGCTTTGGCTGTCTCTGGCTGTCTCTGTGTCTATATCTGTCTATATCTCTGTCTATATCTATCTGTCCTATATCTCTGTATCTGTCTATCTATACAGTGGAACCCCGGTTAACGAAAAAAATTCAGTGCAGAAGCCTGCTCAAGTGCCATTACCGAACGAATTTACTTCCTTAAGAAAAAATGTCATTTAGGTTAGTCTATTTCAGACCCCCAAAAATACACTTCCACAAGCACTTACAATATTATATTTACATAATTGCACGATTTCCGGGGTGTTTGTTAACCGGGGTTCCACTGTATATATCTGTAATCTCTCTCTCTGTCTCTCTCTCACATGTACACATAAGTACAGTTATTATACATAGTGTAAATTACCTAGGATAACCCAAAAATTCCAGGCAAAGTGCTATACAATGCTTGTAGATATAAGACATAATAGTCATGACTGGCAAGTAATACGCATTGTCACTTCTGCATCGCGTATAATACCTGTTGGCTTACGAGCCGCACTCAGACTGAGACAAGCAGACGGAAAGACACACACACAGGCAGACGGAAAGACAGATAAGCAGAGCTAGACAGACAGACAGATAGACAGTGGAAACAAAGAGAGGGTTCCCTGCTCCCATTCATCAATGTCATTGGGCTGTCAGTGTTATCTGACACTTGTCATAACACCATTCTTCAAGGAGTTTCATATATTCTCCAGGCACACACAGGCAGACAGAAAGACAGATAAGCAGAGCTAGACACAGACAGATAGACAGATGGACAGATAGATAGACTGACAGTGAAAACAAAGCGAGGGTTCCCTGCGCACATTCATTCATCAATGTCATTGGGCTGTCAGTGTTATCTGACACTTGTCATAACACCATTCGTCAAGGAGTTTCATATTATACTCCAGGCACACATAGGCAGGCAAACAGAAAGACAGATAAGCCGAGCTAGACAGATAGATACAGATAGATAGACAGATAGATAGACAGATAGATAGATAGAGAGATAGATAGATAGAAGATAGACAGACAGATAGACAGACAGATAGATAGACAGATAGATAGACAGACAGATAGACAAACAGATAGACAGACAGATAGATAGATACAGACAGTGAAAACAAAGCAAGGGTTCCTTTCACACATTCATTCATCAATGTCACTGCCTTATCAGTAGTTATCTGACAATTGTCATAACACCATTCTTCAAGGAGTTTCATATATACTCCAGGATGTCTAAAACATTTCTGGGATCTATAAATACAGTAGGGCCCCACTTATACGGCAGGTTAGGTTCCAGGCTAGTGCCTTAAAGCAGACATCGCCAAAAAGCAGAACTCCATTTTTTCCACTTCTAAATGCATATAAATGCCAAACAACAAGCTTACACTAACTTATATTAAGTTAGCAATAGCACTAGGCATTAAAAAAAAACAATAAAAAGTATGATACACACAGAGTACACTTATTACTTACCTTAAAGTATTAACATTGATGTGTGAGAGGTGAGTGGCAGGGTATTGTCTAAAACAAGTAAAACATTAAAAGGAATTTTCTTTTCCTTGCAGTAAGTCTCAACTGTAGGCTTAAAATAGTCTGTGAACCAATTTATGAAAAGATCAGTAGTCATCCAAGTTTCGAATTGGATTTATAATAAACAGGGAGGCTACCTTTTGCATAGTTCTTTAGGGCCCTAGGATTCTCTGAGTGATAAATTATCATAGGTTTTAACTTGCAATCCCCAGCTGACACTCTTGGGTTATCCTGGGTTATCTACACATATGCTGCTATATATAACTGTATTTGATGGCTATATCAGTGATCAACATATACCTTGTTAGTAAGTTTATTCAGGTATACACAAATACAGTTACATAGATTATCATACATAGCAGAATATGAGTAGAGTACCTAGGATAACCAAAAAAAGTCAGTTCACCGAGTTCAATCATTTCTAACTTGGCACTTAAAGTAAGAGGCTTACGACTCCTCTTTTTATCACAACTTAGCTTAGACGCCATAGTCAATGAGAGCCAACTAGTTAATGAAAGAGTAAACGAGAGAGAGAACGAGATACGGAGTTCAGACAAGGTAAAAAAACAAACTGAACAGGTAGTGGGCGATCACTCGGTCAGGCGAAATGAATGCGATTAATACGTGTCCACTTTTAGTTCATTCACATACGTTTGTAAGAGTTTGTGAAACTTTTACCTCAAAATAATAATAATAATTACCTCACAAATAATAATAATTACCTCACAATAGAAATACTCTTAGATTGTGTACAAGTTAGTACAAAATAAACAAACAGCATCACTCCCATTCTCATGCAACACACTATTTTCAGAGGTAATGATAGTATTATTATTATTATCATAATAAAAAAGAAGCGCTAAACCCACAAGGGTCGTGAATAGCTATATATAGAGTGAAGGCATATGAAAGGAATATTTTTCTACAGTTATCCCTCAATGTTTGACTAGAGAAAACGTAATTCTTCCGACACTCCTACAAAGTCGCTTGGTAAACAAATCTCGTATTTGTCAATTTTTATTCTGTGGGTGTATGTATCATGTTTATATGCTATGTAACGTGTTTCTTATATAATTTTGAAGAAAATATTATAGATGGATTAATGAAAATGTGTATATTAACGTAAAATAAGACATTTAATGTGCCCAAGAGTGATTATTATTAGTATTACGTAATGTTTTCCCTCCGCCCGGCAACCACACCTACATAGCATATAAACAGCATGTTTATATGCTATGTAACTTGTTTCTTATATAATTTTGAAGAAAATATCATAGATGGATTAATGAAGATGTCTATATTGAAGTAAAATTGGACATTTAATGTGCCCAAGAGTGATTATTACATAATAGAGAGATGTGCTGACGGAAAATGTAAACAAACCGTGTGGTGCGCGCCGTATCTGAAAGACCCTCGCTGTATACAAATGTTTTGGTCATAATTTGAACTCGCCGTATGAACGGAACGCCGAAAGGCGAATCGCCGAAAAGCGGGGCCCTACTGTACTTCGTATATATTTATAGACAATAGTAAATGACCAAGGGAGGTGAAAATGTTCACCTGTTGGTGTCATTGTGACTATTTGAGTACTATTTCAGTACCAATATTAGTGTTAGAACAAAGATTGGCTATGAAATCACAAGAACTATTATAAATTGTAATTATCAGAACATAAAAATTGTATAAATTAAATTAAAAACTAGAAAAAAAAGTATATCGGCAGTACTTCTGCAAGCGGCAGGACTTGATGTTGCCGTCAGGTGAGCATCCAGCACCAACTTGTCAGGCTTATATCTCGGTAAGTACTGGCCCTAAAATTTTTTTTTAGCCCATCCTGTTTATAAAAATGCGCTCTTCATTTTTAAAAAAAAAAAAAATTCAAAATATTCGGAGCACTACGCGAGTGAACGTAGATCTACGTGTGGACAGTTTAAGGGTTAAAAAATGATTTTTTTGTGAATATTTTTGGGTGTCTGGAACAGATTAATTGTATTTACATTATTTCTAATGGGAAATAATGGTTCGACTTTCGGCCAGTTCGAGTTAAGGCCTAGCTCCAGGAACGGATTACGGCCGATACTCGGGGGTCCACTGTACAGTGGACCCCCGAGTTTCGTAAGGTTCTTACTTCGTAAACATTGTGTTTCGTAAGCTTTTTACGATTTAGAGAATCGTAAAACCGCTCGTGTTTCGTAACGTATTAGACCTGTCCGCCTGCTCCGCGCCTGCGCGGGACGCAGGACGCCGCCAGTGAAGCGTTGTTTACCATTGAGAGAACATTACCTAGCGCGCTCTTTCAAACATTCACACTACATTTGGTGTTTTTTTTGGTGCTTTAGTGATTGTCACTGTGAAATAAGTCACCATGGGTCCAAAGAAGCTTCCTAGTGGCACCCCTGTGGTAGCATTCATGGAGGGAGTGTAGCATTCATGCAGGGAGTGTAGTATTCATGCAGGGAGTGTAGCATTCATGCAGGGAGTGTAGCATTCATGCAGGGAGTGTAGCATTCATGCAGGGAGTGTAGCATTCATGCAGGGAGTGTAGCAGGCATGCAGGGAGTTTAGCAGGCATGCAGGGAGTGTAGCATTCATGCAGGGAGTTTAGCATTCATGCAGGGAGTTTAGCAGGCATGCAGGGAGTTTAGCAGGCATGCAGGGAGTGTAGCAGGCATGCAGGGAGTGTAGCAGGCATGCAGGGAGTGTAGCAGGCATGCAGGGAGTGTAGCAGGCATGCAGGGAGTTTAGCATTGATGCAGGGAGTTTAGCATTGATGCAGGGAGTTTAGCAGGCATGCAGGGAGTGTAGCTTTCATGCAGGGAGTGTAGCTCATGCAGGAGGTAGCAGACATGCAGGGAGTGTAGCAGGCATGCAGGGAGTGTAGCAGGCATGCAGGGAGTGTAGCATTCATGCAGGGAGTGTAGCAGGCATGCAAGGAGTGTAGCAGGCATGCAGGGAGTGTAGCATTCATGCAGGGAGTGTAGCAGGCATGCAGGGAGTGTAGCAGGCATGCAGGGAGTGGGGATTTCCCTTCGTAGAGGCTGAAGAATTCCTCCCCCAACAAGTGTTTAATTGTGATGAAACAGGCCTGTTTTGGAAGAAAATGTCCAAGAGGACCTTCATTACTCATTACTCTATCTTCCAGATGCCTGCAACTCTTCAATAAAGGTAAGTAAATGTAAATATATATATTGTTTTTAATTATTTTATATGTGAATATTATTTTGTGGAACGGATTAATTGTATTTACATTATTTCTTATGGGAAATAATGGTTCGAATTTCGTAAACTTCGTGTTAAGTACTAGCTCCTGGAACGGATTAATTACGATACTCGGGGGTCCACTGTATAGTGTTTGTGTTGTTAGTTTTGGGAACTGAGGGGAGTTCTAAATAGTGCCTTGAATTCGTGTGCAGGCAGGGGCCCTTTTGTATTTTCAGGCAATGAATTCCAGATCTTAGTGCCCTTTATATTCATTGCATTTTTGCATAGGGAGAGATGGACACGAGGGATATCAAAGAGTGTTTTGTGTCTTGTGTTATGCAAGTGTGTTCTATTGTAGTTCTCAAGAAGGAGTTTGAGAGGAGGGTTTATATTGGAGAATAAAGTTCTGTGTATGTAGTAGGAACAATAATATACAGTGGACCCCCGGATTACGTACTGCTCCAGACTCGAACATGGACAAAGAACTTTGTCCATGGAAGTTAAGAGGGGAATGTATGAGAGTGTAGTTATACCAACACTCTTATATGGGTGTGAAGCATGGGTGATGAATGTCGCAACGAGGAGAAGGCTGGAGGCAGTGGAGATGTCATGTCTGAGGTCAATGTGTGGTGTGAATATAATGCAGAGAATTCAGAGTTTGGAAATTAGGAGGAGGTGCGGGATTACCAAAACTATTATCCAGAGGGCTGAGGAGGGGTTGTTGAGGTGGTTCGGACATGTAGAGAGAATGGAACGAAACAGAATGACCTCGAGAATGTATAAATCTGTAGTGGAGGGAAGGCGGGGTAGGGGTCGGCCTAGGAAAGGTTGGAGGGAGGGGGTAAAAGAGGTTTTGTGTGCGAGGGGCTTGGATTTCCAGCAAGCATGCGTGTGCATATTTGATAGGAGTGAATGGAGACAAATGGTTTTTAATACTTAACGTGCTGTTGGAGTGTGAGCAAAGTAACATTTATGAAGGGATTCAGGGAAACCGGCAGGTCGGACTTGAGTCCTGGAGATGGGAAGTACAGTGTCTGCACTCTGAAGGAGGGGTGTTAATGTTGCAGTTTTATAACTGTAGTGTAAAGCACCCCTCTGGCAAGACAGTGATGGAGTGAATGATGATGAAAGTTTTTCTTTTTCGGGCCACCCTGCCTTGGTGGGAATCGGCCGATGTGTAAATAAAAAAAAAAAAATTTTTGTAAGTGCTTTTGTAAGTTTATTTTTGGGGGTCTAAAAGGACTAATCTAATTTACATTATTCCTTATGGGAACAAATTCGTTCGGTAACTGCACTTGAACAGCATTCTGGAACGAAATAATGACGTAATCCATGGGTCCACTGTAAGTGGATATTTTGTATGTTAAGCAGGTTCAAGCTCTTAAATAGCGGTGGGGTGTGTTGCCTGGCTCAGGAGTTTGTAATCATTCTCACAGCAGCTTTCTGTTATATAATTAAAGGTTCAAGGTGATTTGCTGTGGTTGAACCCCATGCACAAATTCCATAGTGAGGTAAGGGTAGATGAGAGAGTGGTAAAGAGGAAGAAGTGCTGTTTGGGGTATATTGTACTATACCTTAGAGTGGATGCCTACTGTTTTGGAGATTTTTTTGGAAATATGTTGTATGTGGGTCTGAAATTTAAGACAGCTGTCAATGTGGAGCCCTAGAAATTTTCCGTCAGTGTGTCTTGTAATGGAGGAACTATTTATTGATATGTTTAGCTGAATATATGCAGCTCTGTTACCAAACAGTATGTACAGTGGTCCCTCGGTTTTCGTGTTTAATCCGTTCCAGAGGGATCGACTAAAACTGAAATCAACGAAAACTGAAGCCATTTTCCCCATAAGAAATAATGTAAATTCAATTAATCCGTTTCAGACACCCAGGAGTATTAACAAAAAATAATTTTTTAGAGATTAAATATAGATTTACATACAGAAAAGAATGACAAATAAATATAAAGCACTAATAACATGTATAAATGAACATTTAACATCACACTTACTTTTATTGGCGACTCTTGTTGGTGTATGGAAGATGGAGAGGAGGAGAGAGGGAGGCGAGTTTGTTGGGAGGCAGGAGAAAATGCTTCAATTTGACACTAATATCAACTCTACGGCTTATTTATCTATCACAATTCATCTAATATGACATAATAAACAATATAAATAACATATTAACCTGATATACACTCTAGAATGAATAAAATATGTGTGTCATTACGAATGTGGTGGCGGGCATACTCGGTCCAGCTATGAAAACATCTTCCTATTCATTCCTCCTCCAGACGCATTAGTATAAGAGAAAACGGAGTTTGTAATGCTAACTGCATTAGATCACTTCTTTCCAGTCGCTTCAAGGAGTGAACAGAAATCATTCCTGTCCAGGCTGCCTGGTAACAACAGCAGCAGCAACAACAACAACAACTGGTTTGTTGACAAAACTCCCGAAACTTCTACACTCTCATTCTCTCTCGTTTATTCATTTAATCTTGTTTACTCACCTCTCACTCTACATTAAGACTGCCTCTTACCACCACTGCCTTTCATCACCACTGCCTCTAACACTGCCTCAACCATCAAACAAGCACCACTGCCTCTCACCATGCCTCTCATCACCACCCTCTCACCACCACTGCCTCTCATCACCACTGCCTCTCACCACACTGCCTCTCATCACCACTGCCTCTCATCACCACTGCCTCTCATCACCACTGCCTCTCACCACCACTGCCTCTCATCACACTGCCCATCACCTGCCTCTCATCCCCCACTGCCTCTCACCACCACTGCCTCCACCACCACTGCTCTCACCACCACTGCCTCTCACCACCACTGGCTCTCACCCCCACTGCCTCTCACCACCACTGCCTCTCATCACCACTGCCTTCACCACTTTGCTATGATTTCTTCTTTAATCTAGGTGTTCTCTTTCTTTACTAAAGGACACACTAGGATTCTTTGGGCCCATGGTGGTTATTTATGATCACACAGATAATCACAGGCCAAAACAATGAATTGCTGAAATGTTGATGGAATCGCGGATAATGTCTCATAACCGAAACAATGTACTGCCTGGGCATGGGATCGGGTTTGTATTCCTCATGAAGGCCCACATGACACGGAGGGAATCACACGAAAACAGAGGTAAATTTTCCCGAAAAAACACGAAAACGGAAACACACGAAAACGGAGGGACCACTGTAGTAGGTTTTGTTGATATTGAGAGTAAGTTTGTTGGCCGTCATCCAAGTGGGTATTTTTAGCAGCTCGTCGTTTACAGTGTTTCTAAGTATTTTTTGGTTTGGGTGAGAGAAGATATAGGTAGTGTCATCTGCAAACAGAACAGGTTTAAGGGGTTTGGAGGTATTAGGGAGGTCATTGATGTAAATGAGAAAGAGTAGTGGTCCAAGGACACTGCCCTGGGGGACTCCAGCTAGAACAGGTTGTGTGGTGGAGACAACACCATTTGTTTATACATACTGGTGTCTATTGCTAAGATATGGAGTGCTTTAATGCTGAAGATCTTTATCAAAGAATTGAAGCTGATCACCCTTGGATCTAACCTGATAACCTCCCATTTCCCTTGTGCATTTTGTGCTTCTCCTTGAAGATACTAATAATAATAATAATAATGATCACTGTATACACTTCTGTTGTCTCCTCATAGATAGTACCATAATACAATCTGCAAAATGGCTTTCATAGTTCCCTGGCCTTATCATTTTGATTTCCTTTTTTTGAGAAGCTATTGTTAATAAAATAATGTAAGAAATAAGAACCATTATAAGCAAAACAAAGTTAAAGGGGGGAAAGGGATTTCAGTGGAGAAATGTAAATGGGATTAAGCCAGGTGCATTTGAGAGAATCAGAGTTAAGGAAAGAGTAGCAGTAATAATAATTAATCTGTTATGGAAAAAAAGAGGATATATAAGTGTATAAATTAAAAAAAAATGTGGATTAAAATATGTGTGGGATATTAGACATGAGTAATGGTAAGTATTTATGCATTTCAGGAAGAGAGGAGGAGTAAAACGAGTATTTAGAGAGTTTTGGACAAAGTGAGAAAATAATTGTGGGGAATCATAATGCTAGGGTGTTGTCAGTAAACTTTGAGTGTTAGGGGTAAGTGATAATATGGGCTTCTAATTGAACTATGTATAGAAAGAGGTTTAGTAATAGGTAATACATACTTTAAGAAAAAGAGGATAAATATACGAGATACGATTTGGGTGTGATAGTAGTTTGTCGAACTATGCATTAGTAGATAAAAGGTTGACTGGTTATAGCAGATCATTATTTATTGGCTACAGTGAGAGTAAAAGATACATGGAATACAACGAGAATGTCAGTGGTAGGTAAGAGGGAAGTGAAAGTTTATAAATTAAAGGAGGAGATAGTTAAGGTAAAGAATAAGCAAATGTAGCGAGAAAGGTAAGCTAGAAAGAGTACAAGTAGTGAAGAGGGGGGTAGAGGAGGTATATGCTAGATTTAAGAATGCAGTGTTAGTGTGCAGTAGAAGTTTGAGGGTATAGGAGGGTGGGTGGAATGACAAAGTAAAGAGGGGTGGTATGGAAGAAAAAGTTACAATATGAAAAGTTTTTGCAGTGTAGAAATGATATATGGAAGAGCATATGGAGAATAATAGAGAGGCTACAAGAGTGATGAGGGGGCATTCAGGAGAGCTAATGTGAGTGGGAGAGGTTTTATCAAGAAACTTTGCTGAGAATAAGAGAAGTTTTGGAATGAAATAAATAAGTTAAAAAAGCCTAAGTAACAAATGAATTTAACAGTTAAAAACAAAAGAGGGAAGCCATAGATGGGAAGGTGGAGGTGATATTTTGAGGAATTGTTGAATGTTGATGGAGAGGGAAGGCAGTGACTTTTTGCATTGGGTAGGGTGGTATAACATCTTTTAGGAATGGAGGAGAAACCAGATGCTAGTTTGGGGAGGTGTGAGGCAGTGGGTAGAATGAGTGGGGATAAAGGAGTTGAGGTAGATAGGATTAAGACTGAAAAATTAAAAGCAGGTAAGGATATGCATTTGGAGTGCTTTGTGGATATATTCAAAACTCTGCTAAAAAAACCACCTACTCACCCAAAACTAAATACCGACTACTTTACATTACCTACAAAGTTAATAAATCACTTTCCACTGCCTCAAAATAACATTATTCACTGTGTTACTCCCCTAGCCTCAAAACCCCTTACATAATTGCTCAAAGAAAAATAATTTCTCAAACATAATCTAGTACAAATGTTGAAACTTATATCTCATAATGTATAAACCTGTTATAATTAATACAACCTAATCTAACTTTGTTCCTACAGTATTACCAAATAAAGAACTCCATTCTCATGTACCCTCGTGCGCCTTGTAACTCGTCTAATGACCATATAAACTGTTATTGCAACACAAATAATTGATTTGATTTATTTAATCTGATTTAATAATTTTATTAATACAAATAATAAATTATTATGTTGACATATAAAACTGTAATGATCCAAAATTATAAAACTATTATGTTTCAAAAATGTTATGTTCGAATTATGTTCAAATTTCATTGCTTAAATACTCAACTATACTTATATTGTAAATTGTTTACTATAATTCTTAACATTTAGTTTTAAGTTAATTTTAAGTCTGCCCACAATGCTCTGCATATTAGGGGCTTTTGGCATGTAACTCGAGGTACCACTGTATGTATGAAAGGAGGGGAAGGTATAAGGGAAAAGAGGTTGTAAAAAGCATAGGGGAATAAGCCTGTTGAGTAGAGTTACTATTGAAAGAATTTTGGGTAAGACAGAGAGCAGAATTGAATGAGAACAAGTTTTTTTTTAAGAAGGTTAGGGAATGTGTAGACCAAATGTTTACATTGAACCACATAAATGAACAGTACTTAAATAAAGGTAAGAAATATTTCATTGCATTCATGGATTTAGAAAAGGCATACGATAGGGTAGATGGGGGGGAAGCCATGTGGCAAATGTATGGAATGGGTGGTAGGTTTGTTGAAGTAGTAAAGAACATTTATGGGGATAGTGAGGCACAGGTTAGGGTATATAGAAGAGAGGAAGATGGGGGATGTGAAAGAAGTGAAATCTAGGGTGTTAGCAAGAGGTGTGGGATCTAAGGATAATGAATCTGGTACAGAGTGGGAGTTGTCACAGTTTCATTTTGTTGATGACATGGTTTATTTTGGAGATTTGGAGAAGTTGCTGCAAAGGCTTATAAATGAATTTGGTGGGGTATGTAAAAGAAGGAAACTAGAAGTAAATTTAGAAAAGAGCAATGTGATGAGAGAACAAACAAAATATAGGTAACAAGAGATTGGATTGGAGGGAGGGAATGTGGAGAAAGTAAATGTGTTCACATATTTGGGGAATGGACTTATCAGATGGTTCTATGAATGAGTAGGTGCATGATAGAATTGACGAAGGTGAAAAGGTGGCTGATCCATTGAGGAATCTGTGGGACAAAGAATGTTATCCATGGAAACGAAAAGAGAAATGTATCAGAATATAGTGGTACCAAGAGTGTTGAATGGGTGCAAAGCAAAGGTTTTGAATGTTGCAGCGAGGAGGAGGCTGGAGGCAGTAGAGATGTGTTTGAGGGCAATGTGTAGTATGAATATTGTGCAGAGAAATCAGAGTTTGGAAATGAGGAGGTGTGGAGTTACTAATCATATTAATCAGAGGGCTAAGGAGGGGTTGTTGAAGTAGTTTGGACTTTTAATAATAATATCTTTATTTACTACAAGTACATGTACAAGGTATACAGGCCTAGCTGACATCAACGACATACTACTATATAGAAAGCCCCTTGTTATGCAGAGCATTTCGGACAGGATGCGACCCACACCAGTCGACTAACACCCAGGTACCCATTTTACTGATGGGTGAACATAGACAACCGGTGTAAGGAAACACGTCTGTTTCCACCCCTTCGCTGGGAATCGAACCTGGACCCTCGCCGTGTGAAGCTAGAGCTTTTACCACCAGGCCATGGGGCACCAATGGAGAAAAATAGGATTACTAAGAGAGAGTCTAAATCTGGAGTGGAGGGAAGGAAGGTTAGGGGTCATCCTAGGAAAAGTTGAAGGGAGGGGTAAAGGAGGTATTAAGAGCTAGGGGGCTTCGAAACCCAACAGGTTTGTATGGGCATGTTAGACAGGAGTGGAGACAAGCAGTTTTTATAGTTTGACATGCTGTTGGAGTATGAGCAAGGTGACATGAAGGGATTCAAAGAAGCTGGTTTGCCAGACATGAATCTTAGAGGTGAGAAGTACAGTGCCTGAACTCTGAAGAAGGGGTGAAGATATTGCAATTTGGAGGGTCATCTGAGCTGTGATGTCAGCACCCTTCTGGTGACAGTGATTGAGTGAGTGACAATGAAAGTGTTTTCTTTCTTGTTGGGTTACCTTACCTTAGTAGGAAAAGGCCATAGTATTAAAAAAAATGATGAGCTTACAACATAAGAGATGCTCATATTTATAAGTGTTAGGACAATTATTGCCTAGTTTAGTGAGGGGTTAGATGTTCTGGTAAACTGTAGCTTTTTTATTTTATGGGCTCGACGAGAGTCTCTTTTGATCTTTGGCATAAGTGTCTTGTTTGGCAAAAAGAAAAAAAAAGTAATAATTTGATTGGGGCATATGATTGAAAGGAGCAGACTGGTAATAGTTGTGTGCTAAGTGTTAGTTCACTTTTCAATTAATAAGCTAATATCCTGATGGTTTTGTTTCTGAAGCAGCCACAAGTTCCAGTGGGTTTGGCCTGAGCACCACACCAGCTATGGGTTCATCTACGGGTTTTACTCTTGGCGGTGCAACCCTCGCTCCAGCTACCTCTGCTAGCACAGGATTTTCTCTGGGAGGATTGGGTAGTACACCATCAACATCTGGGTTTTCATTAGGTGGAGCACCAACTGTTTCATCATCCACTGGATTTTCTCTTGGTGGTGGATTGGGTGGTGTACAGACATCAAAACAAACAACGTTTGGCTTTGGTAGTAAGTTAACTCTGACGTGTCATCCAGTTAATAATATTACTGTAATACATATTTTCTCACATGATATTTTAGTATTACAAAGATAGATTAACAGTTTATACCTCACATAGCTAAGCCCATAATTTTAGAAAGCTTTCCAGGAAGACTTTATCTAGGAACAATACTACTAATAGAACATGAGCAATATTTTTAATGTATATAACACATTGTTAATATATGAAAAAAACAAAAATGTCAGTAGAGAATTAAACATACTGTAATGAATATATTCAATATAAATTTAGTTAAACTATTGAAATGTACCAACAGTAGTGAAGGATGTAAATTTGTTTAGTTATGCAGTGTGTTGTGACCTGCATTTTAAATTTAAAGTTACACAGTTTTTTATTTCCTTTAAGTGTTAGTTCACTTTTCTTAATGAGCTGAGCAAATTTTGTATTCATATTTTATTAGTGTTATAAGCTTTTTATGAGCTGGTGAAGAACTTTTACTTGTGCATTTTGCAATATTACATAAATAATGATCTTGATATTATTTTGTACAGATCCTTCTGGTACTGTTTCACAGCCTACAACTTCCCTACTGTACTCAGGAGGGGGTCTGGGAGGTATAGGAATTGGTCTGGGAGGTGCTCAGCCACCATCTGCAAATGCTGGTATGTATTATACTCAACTTTGTAAAAATGTGATAATATATTTGATAATGGATTTTTTTTTTTTTTTTTGCAATGCCTTTATTTTAGTTTGGGTAGGAGTATGAGCCCAAAATTGAAAGTCAACTATAGAATTTTGTTCAAAATCGTCTCACAAGTTTTGCTTTATGAATGTCAATATTAACCCTTTGGGGGTCGACAGGCCTTCTCGGAAACATGTTCTCAGGGTCAAAAATTTTTTGGAAAAAAAATAATAATTTTTTCTTATGAAATGATAGAGAATCTTTTTCTGATCATAACGACACCAAAAGTATGAAATTTGAATGAAAACGTATGGAATTATGCTCTCGCGAAGTTATGGGTCTCGAAGATCTTTATGCAGCGGCGATTTCGCCCACTTTGAGCCCTATTTTTGGCCAATTCCAATGTTCCAGTCCACTAAAATCATAGCTATTTCGCTAGAACTCCATTTCTTCTATCGATTGAGTACAAGAAACTGCCTATTTACCAATTTCAACTACCCAAAATGGTCAGAAAATGGCAATTTGGCCAATTTCACACAAATTTCAAACGATGCCAATTTCAAAATAGGGTCCAGAATAAACAAGGCAGACATTCCTGGCACTAAAATAACATCTTCTCTGTTCATTAGTCATGTCTCCAGGCCCCTCTTACATTACTTTTGCTTTCCATTTTGAATTTTTATTCTCACAAAAAATAGAAGATTTACTGTTATGTATACAACTGCATCATTGTAAAAATTTTATAAATAATATCAGCGCACTTGTGCAAGAATATTAGACTCACCAGTTGATGTGTATTGGACACATGGTGTGATTTGTTTACTCTTGAACATCGGCTAAAATCGAACATTTTGCAACTTTGAGCTCAATTTCAAGGTACTTGTCATTGTCAAACCAAATAAAATCATCTCTATGTAATAATAATAATATTTTTATTTGGACATGATACAAAGAATTACATTTGGTTATTGAGATTACATGAGGTGTACATGCCAAAAGCCCCTAGTATGCAGGGCATTTTGGGCAGACTTAAAATTAACTTAAAACTAAATTGTAAGAATTTTTGTAGATAGTATACAATGAGTAAAGGTGAGTATTTAAGCTATGAAATTTGAACATAGTTTAGACATGACATTTTTTAAACAGTTTTGTACTTTTGTCTTCATTATAAAATTAATTAAATCAGATTAAACAAATTAAAGCAATAATAATAATAAAATAATAAAAAGTTATGGTTGATAATTTATAAAATAAGTAAAGTTGCATATCTAAGTTATAAAGTTTGAATATAAGTTGAACATATCAATTAATTGTAGCAATTTATTGTAGCAATGCAACTAATTGAGTGAGATAACAATTTAAAACAATTAATTGCATTGCAGTTAGTTTACGTGGTCATTATAATGTAAGTGTTGTGGGAATAATTAGCTAAGTATGTATTATTCATAACAGGTTTTACATTCATTTATTCTTTCATTCATACATTACATTGAATTGATTAGTCAGGTTTTACGTTAAGTGATTATTCTGAGACCAAGAAAACGAGAATACATCAATAAATACCATTCAAAAATAGACTGCAAAGTCGCTGTTTTAAACAAAAAAAACGGTCAGAGTTTTTTTTTTCTCATTATGCAGTGTGTGATGCAGGATTTTTTTTATACTGTGCACACAGACCCATTCTTTCATATGTAGGCCTACCAGCCGTTTCCCGCTTAATTTGAGGCCGCTAGAATTTACGCGTACTAGTACGGCACCGACCCCTGCTCGTAAAATGTACTAGTACGGCACCGACCCCGAAAGGGTTAATGAAGTTAAAGCAGTAGTTAAGGACTGCATAAGTTGCAAATGTGAACCAAGCAGTCCAACTCCTTGATTGCATAAATTACACTTCCACTCTGGCCACTGAAATATTAATATTAATAATAATAATAATAATAATAATAATAAATAATAATAAGAATAATAATAATAATTGCTGTGGAGTACTCTAAATGTCAGCTACCAAATACTGATGACATTTAAAGTGTTCCAGATCAATTATTATAAATTATTATTATTCTAAAAATAATAAATGCTATTTTTGCATTTGTTCTTATAACAAGAGTGATTTAGGCATGTTTACCCTGATGTAAACATCTTTTATGGTGGCGGTCTGCCTGCTCTCTTACCACTCATATAATATGGCATATATTATTCATTTCAGCATCTTTATTACAGTTCTAGGGTATTTATCATGTTTCTGATATCAATTTGGAATAAATGTAATAGATAGATAACCTTTATTTAGTACATTCATTACGTACTGCTTCCTTAACCTATTGAACCATGAACAATCATAAAACGCATGAAAACATAGTAAAATATTGTACTATATAGTACTACATACATGTTATACTGTAGTTTAATAAATAATGAACGAAGAAAACACTCATTGAGTGAGTGGTGGGCGAGCTGGCTGCCGGCTCGGAAGGAAGGTAGTAGGGACGCTCGGGTGGCGGGAAACTTAAATATGATTTGGTGGGTGGGAATTTGGCGGCTGGGAATTTGGCAGCCAGGAATTCACGAATGTGTGAAGCCCGTGAAAGTGGAAAACGTGAATCTTGAGGGATACCAAAAAATATTTCTTATTTATAAATTACGTACATTGTGTCAGTGTGAATATTGGTGGTGGCTTTGCTGCCTCCACCACCACCACTATATGTACGGCTTATGGTCAGTGGCCCTTGTAAACCCAACAACAATAAAACTATCACCAGTCCTCACATTTGTAATGACTTTTTATTCATTCTAGAGTATATATCATGTTTCTATGTTATTAATATTGTTTATTATGTCATAGATGAATTGTGATAGATAAATAAGCCGTAGAGCTGATATTAGTGTCAAATTGAAGCATTTTGTCCTGCCTCCAAACAAACTCGCCTCCCTCTCTCCTCCTCTCCATCTTCCTTACACCAACAAGAGTCGCCAATAAAGGTAAGTGTGATGTTAAATGTTCATTTATACATGTTATTAGTGCCTTATATTTATTTGTCATTCTTTTCTGTATGTAAATCTATATTTAATCTCTAAAAAAATATTTTTTGTTAATACTCCTGGGTGTCTGAAACGGATTAATTGAATTTACATTATTTCTTATGGGTAAAATGGTTTCAGTTTTCGTTTATTTCAGTTTTAGTTGATCCCTCTGGAACGGATTAAACACGAAAATGGAGGGTTGACTGTGTATCAAAAGAGGTAGTAACAGTATTATATTTTAGCACATTATAATAATGAGATTGAGACAATTTGAGCTTTGAAATAATTTATAAAATTTGGTAAATTTTGGGTTGATGGTGGCGGTATTATATAGTGTTTGTGTTGTTAGTTTAGGGAGGTGAGGCGAGTTCTAAGTAGTGCCTTGAATTGGTGTGCAGGCTGGGGCCCTTTTGAATTTTCAGGCAGTGAATTCCGGATCCTTGGGCCCTTTATATGCATTGCATTTTTGCATAGGGAGAGATGGACATGAGGGATATCAAAGAGTGTGTTGTGTCTTGTGTTATGCAAGTGCATTCTATTGTAGTTCTCAAGAAGGAGTTTGAGGGAAGGGTTTATATTGGAGAATAATGCTCTGTGTATGTAGTATGAAGATACAAAAACTGTTTGAGAATAAATGCTGTCATTAATTCTCCTATTAGCAAACATTGGAAGCTAAAGTAAGGTCTAATACAAAGTTGTTAATACTAAAGTCATGGTGGTCTTATATCAGGCTAAAGTCATAACTTGTTTATTTAACATGGTTTGGACCTTAAGTTTTTTGATAGTCATATTTTATTGTGAATAAGATGAGTGACAGTAGCTTTCTGGAAGATAATTGATCCCTTCTGATATGATTGATAGATACAGTACTCTTATAACCATAACAGTGAATGTGAGAGAAAATACTCCCTTCAGAATGTAGGAAAACATTGTAGAGGATTTAAACAACTTTTGTAGTAGTAGTTGTAGGCCAAGAGCAGAGACTTTACAAATAGGTAAGTACTTTGCCCTCCTCTGAAGAGGAGGCTGGATAGACCCTCACTCTTATGCACTGTAGATTCTTATAAAAAGCACAGTATTTTTGTAATATCAGTAACACTGTCTCAAAAGTGTAGCCATATGATTATTAAATGCTCAAAAACTTGTTAAAATGTGACAGAAAATGGGTAAGTGTCCAGATTTTTAAATTGCTCAACACGTGGCAAATGTTTGTTCCCCTCTCCTCTTGTACAGGTTGATCATTTTCAACTTGCAAATGTTTTCATCTCGCCATGCCATCTACATTACTCATTTGTTAATTTCAGGCCCCGTGGCCTGGCTGGCAAAGCTCTTGCTTCACACGCGGAGGGCCGGGTTTGATTCTTGGCGGGGTGGAAACATTTCAATGTACAGTGGACCCTCGGTTTTCGTTGATAATTCTTTCCAGAATGCTGTTCGAGTGCTGTTACCAAACGAATTTGTTCCCATAAGGACGAATGTAAATTAGATTAGTCGTTTCAGACCTCCAAAAATACACTTACATAATTGTTCGAGTTTGGAGCTGTATGAAAACCAAGGGTCCACTGTATTTCCTTACACCTGTTGTCCTGTTCACCTAGCAGCAAATAGGTACCTGGGTGTTAGTTGACTGGTGTGGGTCGCATTTTGGGGGGACAAGATTGAGGACCCCAATGGAAATAAGACAGACAGTCCTTGATGACACACTGCCTTGGGTTATGCTGTGTGGCTAAAAATCTGAATGAAATCTTATCTTAATAAGGCTTAAAAGCTTTGGGTGTCTGAAAACCAAGTGACCTGCATCTCATCCTGATATGGACTGAGATGCTGGGCATGTTTCCTTACACCTGTTGCCTCTGTTCACCTTGCAATTAGTTAAATAGGTACCTGGTGTTAACTGACTGTTGTAGATGGCATCTTGGAGAGGTGGTGGTATACCTTAAAATGACCTCAGGCTAGAGAACAGTTCTCCTGTAAACTACAGTGGACCCCCGGTTTACGTACTGCTCCAAACTCGAACAGTTATGTAAGTATTTTTGTAAGTGTATTTTTGGGGGTCTAAAAGGACTAATCTAATTTACATTATTCCTTATGGGAACAAATTCGTTTGGTAACGGCAATTGAACAGCATTCTGGAATGAATTACAGTGGACCCTCGCTATTCGAACATTCTTCATTCCAGAATGCTGTTCAAGTGCTCTTACCAAACGAATTTATTGCCATAAGGAACGATGTAAATTAGGTTAGTCCATTTCAGACCCCCAAAAATACACTTATAAAAGCACTTACAATAATAAACTTACATAATAGGGTGAGTTTTGGAGTGTTCGAATAGTGAGGGTCCACTGTAATTACGTAAACCGGGGGTCCACTGTATGTGGCATAAAGTAAAATAACTATTGGGCTTCCTTGATTATGAAAAATATGTTTAGCAGATGCTTGCTCAGTTGCAGGGCCACCTAGTTAAGTGCTATAAAAACAGTCATAAATATTGTTAATATTTTATACCCATTATCCAGAGGGCTGAGGAGGGGTTGTTGAGGTGGTTTGGACATGTAGAGAGGATGAAACAAAATAGAATGACTTCGAGAGTGTATAAATCTGTATTGGAGAGAAGGCGGAGTATGGGTCGGCCTAGGAAAGGTTGGAGGGAGGGGGTAAAGGTGGTTTTGTGTGCGAGGGGCTTGGACTTCCAGCAAGCATGTGTGAGCGTGTTAGATAGGAGCGGATGGAGACAAATGGTTTTTAGGACTTTATATGCTGTTGGAGTGTGAGCAAGGTAACATTTATGAAGGGATTCAGGGAAACAGGCAGGCCGGACTTGAGTCCTGGAGATGGGAAGTACAGTGTGTGCACTTTGAAGGAGGGGTGTTAATGTTGCAGTTTTAACTGTAGTGTAAGCGCTTCTCTGGCAAGACAGTGATGGAGTGAATGATGATGAAAGTTTTTCTTTTTCGGGCCACTTTGCCTTGGTGGGAATCGGCCGATGTGTTAATAAAAAAATAATAATAATAATAAAGGGAAGAAGTACTCAATAAAGGTAGTGTGTGGGAAATAAGGGTGATGTAATTAGGGTGGAGTGGTGACCGACATTCTTTACATCACTAAATGCTAGATTGTTGCCCTCTCCTAAATAAACAAATGAAGTGCAGATAAATCATATGCAGTAGGGCCCCGCTTTTTGGCGTTTCGCCTTACGGCGTTCCATTCATACGGCGAGTTCAATTTTTGACCAAAACTTTCTATACGGATAGCGGTCTTTCAAATATGGCATGCGCCACCCGGTTTGTTTACATTTTCTGTGAGCACATCTCTCTATTATGTAATATTCACTCTTGGGCGCATTAAATGTCCTATTTTACGTCAATATAGACATTTTCATTAATCCATCAATGATATTTTCTTCAAAATTATATAAGAAACACGTTACAAAGCATATAAACATGGTGTTTATATGCTATGTGGTTGCCGAGTGGAGGGAAAACATTACGTCACTCCCCTTAACACATAACGCTTTTGTGTACAATTCTCGGCATGAATTATTCATTACTTCTCCCTTTATGATGGCATCTAAAGGTAGTTGATAGAATCGATTAAACTCAGTGAACATGTAGAACTTGTGGTAGCCAGGTGTTACAAAATGATGCGATATCTATTAGAAATAGACATCTCCAGTGAACACTAGAAAGGATAGCCCTTCTAGCATCCAGCCTGTTACTGGGCTTTTGCAACAAAGTCAGTATCCTGGTCCAGTTATCTGACATATTATCAATATCATAATTGGATCCCAACTGAGAGGATACTAACCAAAGAAATGTATTTAAAATGTTTATTATCAAAATTAGAATGTCTAGGGTTTCTAAGTAAATCAAATTAAATATAAATACATTGAAGATATAAATTAGGAGGTTAGCTCCTACACTGCTCTCATAAACAATATTATTGTGCTGAAGGCACATATATCTGGTTCTTATGTACCATCTGGTACAAAGTCAGCAATTTACAAATATGCAGATATATACAAATGTGTGTATGAGTGTGCTCCAGATAACTCGTTAAGACTCGACTCAACCAGTGTCAGACTGATCGTCTTCTCATAAGCTAGATTTTCAAACAAACTGACAATCAGAACAGCTTGATTGAACAGTAAAATGACCAATTCGCAGAACAGCAATATAACAAGCAACAGCAACACAGCGTCAGGAACAAGGAGATAGAAAATCGACCCTAACTGGGGACCATCAACAGATCCTCCAAAATAGTCACAAAACTCCCTTATTACTGAATCTAGGTTCAGCATAAAAATCCCCGACTGTGACGGTGCACAGATGCCTCAACGAATTAGGTCAAGAGCTATAGCTAGAGACCTGAGTTATCTCAGAGTGTCAATGTGACACACAACCCAGTAAAACGTCAAAAATCACTAAGTCTAGGCTATTCTCTTTGAACAGAGTTACAAAGAGTCCAGAGAAGTATGTTTCATCTCACCACCTAATACATACTCTACCTAACAGAGTCTAAATGACGAGAAAACAAGCAGAGACAGGAGAGAGGTGTTGTCTCAACGAGGGTCAGCAGGCCAGAGAGGTGGAGTAAGGAGAAGTAGTCTCCAACTCAGGTGGACGCCACCAACTGACTCCCAGCAACTAGAAGCCGGCAGTATAACAAGTGAAGTGCAGTAAGCTGTAGTTTGCCAACTCACGGGCTGCTACTCAACACTCGAACAAAGAGCACAATATGTAATGTTACATCCCACCTAATAAAATAGCTAAGTCAAATAATATTATAAAGCAGATATAAACGTTTTAGCTATTATCGATAATATCAGCATTATAAAATTATAAGAAAGGAAAATATACATCAAATTTATATATATACATTGTGGCCCATTCTGGGGTCGCAATACCAGGCTATTTGTAGGAATTGTGGTAGCCAGGCTACTTGTAGGACTTGTGGTAGCCAGGCTTTTTGTAGGACTTGTGGTAGCCAGGCTACTTGTAGGACTTGTGGTAGCCAGGCTACTTGTAGGACTTGTGGTAGCCAGGCTACTTGTAGGACTTGTGGTAGCCAGGCTACTTGTAGGACTTGTGGTAGCCAGGCTACTTGTAGGACTTGTGGTAGCCAGGCTACTTGTAGGACTTGTGGTAGCCAGGCTACTTGTAGGACTTGTGGTAGCCAGGCTACTTGTAGGACTTGTGGTAGCCAGGCTACTTGTAGGACTTGTGGTAGCCAGGCTACTTGTAGGACTTGTGGTAGCAGGTACTGTAGCTGGTAGCCAGGCTACTTGTAGGACTTGTGGTAGCCAGGCTACTTGTAGGACTTGTGGTAGCCAGGCTACTTGTAGGACTTGTGGTAGCCAGGCTACTTGTAGGACTTGTGGTAGCCAGGCTACTTGTAGGACTTGTGGTAGCCAGGCTACTTGTAGGACTTGTGGTAGCCAGGCTACTTGTAGGACGAAAACCAGACGTGTTCGCCTGGTTTATTTGCATTACGTGTGGGTGGGGAGGGGAGGGGAGGGCTGCCCTTGCTGGCTATCCACACTTCCCAAACCTCCCACACAACTTTCTACAAATAAATGCTTTTCACCTCTCACCCTACATTAAGACCATTAAGACTACAAATATTTTAAGGTAAGTAATGAGTGCACTGTATATGCATTGTATCACTCTAGGCGCTTTAAGCATTGTAGTATAGTATGTGTGGGTGGGGTGGCCAGGAGGGCTACCATACCTACCAAACCTGACTTCTTACAGTAAATACTGCTCACCTTTTGCCCTACATTAAGACTACAAATATTTTGAGGTAAATAATGAGTGTACTGTGTGTGTATTTTACTTTTTAATGCCTAGTTCTATTGCTAACTTAATATATGTTAGTGTAAATTTGTTATCTGGTATTTATAAATGGAAAAAAATGGAGTTCTTCTTTTCGGCAAAGTCTGCTTTCCGGCAGTAGCCTGGAACCTAACCTGCCATATAAGTGGGGCCCTACTGTACAGTGGACCCCGGATTTCGTCATTAATTCGTTCCAGAATGCTGTTCAAGTGCCGTTACCGAACGAATTTGTTCCCATAAGGAATAATATAAATTAGATTAATCTTTTAGACCCCCAAAGATACACTTACAAAAGCATTTACAAAAATACACTTACATAATTGTTCGAGTTTGGAGCAGTACGAAATCCGGGGGTCCACTGTACAGCAGACCGTCATTTAACACGAGTTTATTTGGCACGATTTGGGTATTGCACGATTAAAGAATTGTTGCACATTTTTATGTAACACTACGTAAAATTAACTTTACACGGTTTGCGGAAGAGGAAAAAATTTTGAGCGCGCGGTTGCCCGCAGTGGGTTACGCCATTGAGTCAATGGGGGAGACCTACTGCCACCCAAGCAACCCGCACCCACCCACACCACCCTCCTAGCCTGCCCCTGCCACCACCCCACCATCCCAGCATTCGTATTTCATACGCGTTCATACGTGATTGTGAATTGTGTTTTGATCTTTTAATTACTATACAGTAGGGCCCCACTTATACGGCAGGTTAGGTTCCAGGCTAGTGCCTTAAAGCAGACCGCCGAAAAGCAGAACGCCATTTTTTTCCACTTCTAAATGCATATAAATGCCAGACAACAAGCTTACACTAACTTATATTAAGTTAACAATAGCACTAGGCATTAAAAAACACAATAAAAAGTAAGATACACACAGAGTACACTTATTACTTACCTTAAAGTATTAACATTGGCTTAAAATAGTCTGAACCAATTTATGAAAAGATCAGTAGTCATCCAAGCTTTCGAATTGGATTTATAATAAACAGGGAGGCTACCTTTTGCATAGTTCTTTAGGACCCTAGGATTCACTGAGTGATAAATTATCATAGGTTTTAACTTGCAATCCCCAGCAGCATTAGCTCCTAACAAGTGTTAGTTGAAGACTCAGATGAGTCAAAGGAATGTTAGGAAGTATTTCTTCAGCCATAGAGTAGTCAGGAAGTGGAATAGTCTAGCAAGTGATGTAGTTGAGGCAGGAACCATACATAGCTTTAAGATGAGGTATGATAAAGCTCATGGAGCAGAGAGAGGACCAAGTAGCGGTCAGTGAAAAGGCAGGGCCAGGAGCTAAGTCTCGACCCCTGCAACCACAATTAGGCGAGCACAATTAGGTGAGTACACTCTTGGGTTATCCTGGGTTCTCTACACATATGCTGCTATATGTAACTGTATTTGATGGCTATCTCAGCGATCAACATATACCTTGTTAGTAAGTTTATTCAGGTATACACAAATACAGTTACATAGATTATCATACATAGCAGAATATGCGTAGACAACCTAGGATAACCCAAAAGTCAGTTCACTGAGTTTAAT